>JAHWFO010004193.1:1378694-1415339 GCA_023313115.1 Rhysida immarginata
TTTCGAGTTATTCTGCTTTGTCAACTTAAAATTTACACCCTGTATATTGTATCTCCCAATCTCACAGTTTCAAAACTTAGTGCTAATTATTCTTCTTTTATATTCTCCGAGCAGATCGGAGCTCCCCACTGTCCCCATAGTGGGGCATGGACCTTCCCAGTTTATGCAGAAGATGATTGGAAGCACCATTCTACGTTCTTAAATTAATTACTTTAATTATTGATTACGATTAATTTGTATAATGAATATGAATTGCATTCCTGCACATTTAAAGTGAACTTAGTTAAAAATAATTTATTACAAGAATCTGAATTTTTGTAGAATTTAGATAGCTTCATTAAACTTTTGTTTATGATAATTAACATACGTCTACCCTCCTTACTCTGCTGTCAATTAACGCAATAGTCACGTGACACCTGAGAACGTCGCAATAGTCACGTGACACCCAACTTCACAACAAATATTTCTATTGCGTATACAAAGATTTCCATATACCTCCAATTGGTAGCTACTGTATGTCCAGGAGTCGCTGAAGAAGTTGCTTCCGAAGATTAAGGACCATCGCAATCCTCTGGTTGCAGATATTCTGGAGCATCCTCTCACGTTTAAAAGTTTCCTCAGACATCGCAGGCCTCGTCACTTCCTGGGGCGAGTTTTTGGACTTCAGATCACGGTTTAGTGAGCATCGCTTATATGTCAAAATTGCGTAAAATCAAAGCCTTCCAATGGCAATTGCTCTGATTTTAAACAATTTTGATGTATAAGCGATGCTTACTAAACCGCAATCTCAAGTCTAAAAACTCGACCCTGGACAGCAATTCCGACGACATCCAAAAGGCCATCTTTCCCGAATACTGGATCTCTGTCAAGGATTTTTATGAAAGAACAGAGCGGGAAGAGGTGGTGAATAATTAAAGTAGATTTAATCAAATATAATGATTATGATACACAAGGGCGGCTGCTTGCCGAACATAAAATGTCAATAAATGAAGGTAGATTTTGTGACTATCGGTCCAAGTTGATTGCAGCAGACGTTGGGGAATAAGCGGTTCGACTCCTCGAAGTTCCCTGTACATCCGGGACGAGAAAGGTGACGACTTGGAAATAACGTCGGTGAGGTAGGTCGATGCAACAACGGTGCTGTCAACTTGGGCAGGAACTGGGTCACGCTGGGTACCGCAAACGCAGATAGCGGCAACCACTCCGGGTAAGTCGACCGTGGAGGAGCGACTGTATAAAATGCAACAATGGATTAAATATATGGCGAGGCAGATAAGAATTTCTCTCAAACGAAATTACAACACTATAGCCTACGAATCTTAAGTGGATATCGTTATTACCAGAGGAAGTTGCTCCTAAGTCCAAGCGCGGACAATCGCGTGGGCGCCCAACGCTAATGCCGGCTAAATTAGGAATGGGGAGAATCGCTTCCAATGTATTTAAGCTCCACGGAAGAAAATCGTGTTCGGTTTGGGGGCGTAGTGTAACGTCTGGGTCGTGGCTCAACTGAATAGCGGACATCCTCATCGCTGTCGGCTATGTGGTCCGATGGGTCTAGAAGGGCCTCTCCTTTACCGCCCAAATATTCAGACGTCGCAGGGGCGGATGACGATCGGGTCGTTTGGGTGTAGGGCTTGAGGTATGCGGACGTCGGACAACTAGCTTCGAACTTGGCTCGGGAAGCGCTGTCCTCCTTCAACCTCGAGACACCTCGACGGCTGTCATCCAATTTGACGGGCGGGCGAGACGACCTTTTCCTGGGATGGAATACCTCTTCGTGCGGCGTACGAAATCGGTTACTCTGGCATCTGGCGCGAGCTGTCGGCTGACGCCTTCTCGTTCTCTCGCTCTCGAAGGGCGATGCTGAATTACGTACAACTGGGCCTTCTTTCACCCTCGGCTCGGCTAGTGAACTATCCTTCACGGGGCACTTATGGCTACGAAGAGATATACTATTAATAGACTCAGAAATTCTATGCTTCTTACGTCTGCCAGGCCTCAGTCTATGTTCCTCGTCCTTCGTCCAGATCCGTGTCCATGGGTTGGTCCTGCCGGTCTTCCGTCCATCCTTTCCGTTCCTCCGCTTTTATTTCCCCTGGTTGGATCCTAGGCCGATTCTGCGCTGTGCGTTCGCCTATAAGCTTTCGAATCAGCCTCTCTCCTCCACCAATACTCTTTTCTCTGACGTTCCTTCGTTTTCTCGCCTGGTCTATTCTTCTTCGGGGGGACGGCTTCCTTTCTTTTTTCCTTGTCAAATCCTTTCTAACTTTATTTTCTTTGCTACCTTCTCTTTTCTGATTTGACAATCTCATAGCTCCTCATGCAACGCCTCCTATAAAAAAAACTTCCGCACTGAAACGTCATACATTGTTACATCATCATACTTCGTCCTTTGTTAACCGCACTTCTACCAATAATAAGCTCTAAATTTGTTCGACTTATGATGATGTAACAATGTATGACGTTTCAGTGCCGAGGCTTTCTTTATAGGAGGCGTTGCCTAGTGCCCCTCGTCAATCAACAGTCAACTCTATAGTCCTTAGAGGGAAGGACCCCATCTTATCCTCTGGATGACTTAACTAGGTTTCATTGGCTTCTTGCCTAGTTCTGTTACTTCCCCTCGATACTTCCTGGATGAGTATGGCAGTGAAAGCGTTGCTTTCGGATCGCTCGTTTCGTTTTTCCCTGCGCTGTTCGATTGTCGATTGTCGATTCTAGTCAGTTCACTTGGTGTTTTCCTTAGCTGCGGAATATTGAAAACAAAGCTTTCGATAATAGCTATCAGTGCCAGGTCGTACTTTTTCTATGCTTATTTTGTTATGGTGAAAGAGTTTCTTTGTTTTTATACCTTTAATCTCTAAGTGGTATTGGACAGGGTCTGTTTATCTAGCAGGCTTTGATATACAGGTTTGCCTCAAAAAAACAACTTACTCAGTTTGAGAGCTGATAACGGTTTTGTTAATGAACAGATTAAAATAATATTTAAACGATCATATATGCATAATACGGAAACTCGTACAATCATAAAATATGCAAATTATCGGATTTACATTTTTCATTGGGTAACATGCTGTATATAGCTACCTTTCTCTTCTATCACGAAATTTTAGTAGTTAATGATATTGAAAACGGCAGATTGCAACATTGGTCGTGTGATGTGAGCTATTTCTCTTCTGATGGAGTCTTTCAGATCAGAGATTATGGCCTGGGGATCGATGAGGCCACGCTATTGCATATTTTATTATTGGGAAACATTTCCGCATTATGGCAATATGAACACGTTAAATTATCATTATAATCTACTAGAAGAGGTACCTGGCGTTGCCCGGGATAATTACACGTGTAAAGTAAAGAGAACAATCTCAAAAAAATTAAATTATAACTCCCAATTGGTTAAATAATAACTCAATCAATACAACACAGAGCAAAGGGACTATTCATTCCACGAAAAATACGAAAAGCAGGAATTCTAGGTGATATACTGGGACCAGATAATTTAGACTCAAATTTTTCTTGCTCTTGACGTAGAAGCTCTTGCTCTATTCAAAACTTCCTTTGCTCAGATGTTTCAAATGCCCGTATAGCTTTTTCTGTTTTAGTTGCAGAGTTTCTCTGACCAATACTCGTTCTTTCTCTTTCCTTTCCAGGCACACAAGTTTTTGCCAGTCGTCTGGACGTTTGATGGGGATCGCATAAAAGACACGCGTGATTCCTTTGCCTCATCAATAGATGCTGCTTTATTGATGTTGTGTCACTGCATCATCATTTTATGCTCATTATTAATGATTCTTGGAAACGAACATTCAATCATCGCATTATCAACACCTCAGTTTACAAATATACACATTCCCACACAATATAGTCAAAATGCATTTTTATTTAATGTTTGGATCTGATGTGCTACCAAATAAGCTAGGTGATAACACCGGGCGTGATTCAGACTGTTCTTAAGATTAAGTTTTGCAATATCTTAAAAATAAACACATAAAACGCTTAGAATTAATACAGTAAAAATTCATTATGAAAATTCGGAAAAAAAATCTTTAAATGCTCACAATGAATGGACTTCTCCATGTATGCCGCTGCTAGCCTAAATAATTTTTTAGTCACGTAATCTTACTTTAGATGTTCCCTTTGAAGTTGCAATTCCCACTCTCGATGTCTTGAAGTAAAACTTGGCCATTCATCTCTTTGTGTAGTCTAGTGGTCGCCGATTCTTTTATTTACCTGCTTACCATTTGCTCATACAGTACGGAGCTAAAGGATTGCTTTCCCCGTCTTCTCTCCTCTCTTTCTCAATTGTCCGATAACTCTCGATTATCTCCAGTTACTTATCATTTTAAAAGATTTTCAAGAAATTGTTAAGTACTAAGAACACTTTTCTAAGAAAACCCTGAATAACAGGAATTCTATGCATTGTTCCAAATCCAACCTTATCTATATTGAACAAACTTTGCGTTACATTGTTGGTTATTGTTGATTCCTGCATAGTGTTGGTGCATTGCGTGTTGATACCTTTGTTGATACCTATTGTTGCAAAAACTTTTCCTTGCATTGTTGGTCATGAGATATTTCTCATTAATATGCCTTGTCATAACCATGAATATCGATTTGTTATCAATAATTATTATTTTTTCGAAATCTGTGGTAGACAGTGACCTTCCTCATGGTTTGAAGGTCAAGTATGCACAATTTCATCAAGATCGGAATAAACTGTAGATTTGCATAAGAAACAAACAAACAAACCCACAAACAAGGAAACCCACAAACAAAGAAACCCACAAACAAACATCCTTCTTGATATATATAGAAGATTCATTAATAAAACCGTTTTCAGCCCTCAAAGTAAGTTTTTTGGGGCTATCCTGTATTCTTTCCATCAGGCTACACATTGATCTCTTATAATTGAACCTAAGGAGAGATCTCAGTGTTTGATATGTACAACAAAAAATTTTGGAATTTGTTTAAAATAGACCCAACTTTTTTATGGAAAATCTCAATAAGGGTGGGGAAGAACAGTATTGTGGGAAATATTTACAATGCTGAATTCGTTTGTGCATAGTTCTCTATTACATTAGTAAAGATTAGTTGAAATCTTCAATCATTTATAATTTTCGGCTTGAATAATGTTTTGTACAAAATTTATCTTCATTTCATAATTATCTCACTGGAGTTTTATTTGTAATATTAATTAATCAAAAATAGCCCTCAATCGTTCAGCAATTCGTTCAAATATTTGGATTAATATGAATCTCACTCGCTGGTCAATCGTGGTCTCTTTAAGTCTTTCGAGGCTTTCTAAGCGTTCTATTCTTTTTTCCAGAAAGTGTATTTCACCCCGCTTGTCTTCGGATTCCTTAATTTTCTTCTCTAACTCTGCTATTTTCTTGTCTAACTCCGCGATTTTTTTTTCTAACTCTGCTGCTGTTTTTTCATCTAGTTCTGTTCTTCCTCCCGAGGCTTCTTTCTTCATTAGTTTTTTGCTTAGAGAATCGCTGCGTTCCTGAAACAAAAAGACACACAAAAGTTAAATTATGTTAAGAAATTTTAGACTTTAGGTCATAAATGAAAGTAAGTTATTGATGTAAATAAAGTATCTCGGAAAATGTTATGATTATTAAGTTTCAAGATTAATAAAGTTTGAAACGCCATATACTTACTCTGCATTTAACATATCCTTCTGCCATTATCTCCTGAAATATAATAGAACAAAATAATTTTTAACTTTAGTAACCACTTTAATCGAAATGTTTGTAGCCGTTGACAGTGCCGAGGTGTTTTAACATAAAAGGTACGTTTTTTTCGGTTGGACGGAAGTAAAAATTGTTTCGGCGTTTGTAGATCAGGAATCCAAGTGCTTCCATCTTGTGGGACCATGAGATGAGAAACATGGCAGAATTCAGATTCCTGATCGACAGAATGCCAATTTCCTCTGTTGCTTTCAAACCGAAAAAATTAGTTAAGGCATCGTCATCCAACGATAAAAGGGTTTTAACATCAAAATGTTACGAGCAGTAGCGGCTCGTGACTATAATAAGTGGAGGGGCACAAATACAAAATTTCAGGTTCTTAGGCCTTTTTGTACAAAAGTTATAGCTTGATTTGTATTTGGCCTCAGAGGACTATATCAATTTTAAAGAACACATTATAATAGCTAAAATGGGACAATATTTATATTTATAGTGTGTAATAGCTAAAATTTTAAGCAACACATTATAAATATAAAACATTTCAGGTTTCTGGACTTCTGGTTTTAAATTTAAGCTACGGCCACACAGAGCGCGACGGTTGGGACGGATGCTACGCGTCCAAAAAATATGCGACTTTAAAAAGTATGTAAGTGGCCACACAGAGCTGCGGACGGTACGGACGCCACGTTCTAGACGTGTTATTTGCGCAAATATTTTCTGGACGTCCAAAACGTCCGACGTGGATGGGCATGCGCAGTAGACCAGCAATGGTGATGTGTTTATCGCCTGCAGCTAAGGCCGTCTTTACACTAGAACGGTGAGACCGGACCGGCTACACTTTGAGTACGGAGTCCGAAAGACGACCATTCCACACAAGTACGGAGAACGAATCGATCGGTACGGAATACTCCAGTTTTCGTGCTGGACCGGGTAAGGAGATCATTCGATACCCGATCCGTATCGTGAACCGGGAACGATTTGTGACTGGCTCAAATAGGTCACGTGAGGATTCAAACCAAAATGGCTACTCCACCACCGCTTGGCGACTCGTCTAACATGGAAAATGTGGGAAATTGAAGAGTTATTGAGTATTTGGAGCCAGAATGGGAAACATATCTTCGAGAAAACTGATTCTGTTCTGCATTGCAGCCCAACTGTTAAATCATCGTTGGTGATGGAATCCGGCAATCTCAAGTTAGTTATGTTTAGGGGAACTGTCTCTTTATTTGTGTGCGTAAAGAAAAAGTTATCGCACTCTCTTCGTACCGTATCTCATCAGACTAGTTGCGTTCCGTTCTCACATCATACCGTTCTAGTGTAAAGACGGCCTAAAACTACAGCCATACCGAGCCGATGCGACGGATGCTATGTTGTTTAAACTCCTTTTGTTTCATTGCTTATTTGAAGATTTACGTAAAGAGAGGATAAATTTAAGTTTACAAGAAATAATGTTTATTACAATTATAATGAACTAGCAGAGGCACCCGGCGTTGCCCGAGATAATGAGATAATTACAGTTGTAGGTTAAACAGAACAACCTCATGAAGTTAAATAATAAATTTGTTTTCAGTAATTCTACAATTTCCGTGTATAGACAAAGTTGTCCAGATGTTTCCGATGCTCAGTCATTTCTTCGCTGGCATTTCGATAGATATGAATTATTGTTATAATAGGTTTGGTTTGTTTGGTATTAACGTCCTTTTCAACTGCTATGGTCATAATTATTGTATTGTTATAATCCTTCGGAAGATTATTATAGGACATAACACCATATGGTTGTTGGTTTGAAGAGTTGATTTCATGCATGGTTTGTTATCGGTTATGTCGTCAACTGTATCTCGAACGAAGGGACTGCGTCCTCTGTCATCTTTCACTCTTTCTCAATAGTCTGCAAACTTTCCATTATTTCCAATTACTAATCATTATTAAATATTTCCAAGAAAATGTTAACTTCTAAGAAAAGCCCGAACAACAGGAATTCTACGTATTGTTACAAATTCAATTTTGTTTTATAATTCTCAGTGGTGGAATGGAACCATCATTCTTAATGAACCTACTTATATTGCACACATTGCCCGGGACTTTACTTACCCTCTTGTTGTTCTGTCTCAGATTAAAATGTTATCCACCTTCACCCCCGGGGAGCATCACTGGATACTTTAGACCTATCTTTTAAAATTTCCCTTGCCCTTGACATAGAAGCTCTTATACCCTCCTGCTTTATCGGAGCTTCCGTTGTTCAGATGTTTCCAATGCCCGGATAGCTTTTTATCTTTCTGGTGCAAATTTCACTGATCAATACTCGTTCTTTCTCTTTTTTTTGTCAAACACACAATTTCGCCAATCGTCTGGACGTTTTTAGGGAGCTCAAGGGAGACCCGTGTGATTCCTTAGCCTCCTCGATAAACACTGTCCTGTCATTGCATAATCATATTTATGCTCGTTGTTAATAATTCGTTCCCCCCTCCCTAAAAGAGGTTAATATGGTTAATCATGTAGTGCCAAACCATTAAATGTGTTCGGTTTGTAGTGCAACACCAGTTAATGTGTTAAACTTTCAACCCCCTTTTCCCCCCCTTAGATGTTGAATTTCCAAAAACCCCTTCTTAGTGCTCACTTACATTTTGTAAAGAACCTCTGTACAAAATTTCAAATTTATAAACCTTATGGTTTGGGCTGTGCGTTGATCACTCACTCAGTCAGTTTTATATATATATATAGATTAATCTAATATCTATACTGTAATTATTGTAATTAATTATTAATATTACGATATAATTACAGTATAATTATGCAATGTTTTTTGTACATAGTTATTTCAAAACGATATGGACAGAGGCTTTATAATACCATATATTAATTGTTTTGATTTTTGTTCCTGTCTTTTTCAAAGCATATTTTCCAATCTCGTTGGTTTGCTGTCTATGTAAAGCAACTCTTTTTTATTCTTTTGTTTATACTACTTTTAATAAATTGTGCGTTTGTATTTATTTAACAATATAATTTTTTTTCCCCCAAAAACATGTATTCATTTGCTCTAGAAACGCCATAATCGTAGAGTATTCACGCGATTGAAGTCACCGAAGCTGCAGGCGATGAGCATACCACCATTGCTTTTCTACTACGAATGCCTGTCCACGACGGACGTTTTGGACGTCCAGAAAATATTTGCTCAAACAAAACCCTCCTCGACGCGTCCGAACGTCCAAAACGTCGCGTCCGTAGCGCCACAGCTCTGTGTGGCCACTTACAATGAGGCGCACAAAACCCTCCTCGAGGCGCAAATTTTTTGGACGCGTAGCGGCCGTCCCGTCCATTACGTCCGTCGCAGTTTGTGTGGACGCATCTTAATTTTTTGCTTTCGGTGATTTCAATCATGTGACTATGGTACGATTATGGCGTTTCTGAGCAAATAAATACAAAGGAATAAAAAATAATGGCTTTACATAGACAGCAAACTATCTAGTATCAACGTTTATTCCTGTATTTTTCAAAATATACTTCAGGAACAAATATCAAAGAAAGTTATTCTTTTATCTTAATATTTGGCATTGTAAAGCCTCAGTCCATATCGTTCCGAAATACTATGAAAGAAAAAAAAACATTTGGCATAATTATAATTGTAATAAACATTGTTTCTTTACGTAAATCTTCAAATAAGCAATGAAATAAACAGACTTGTATACAAATCGGAGCGAAAATAGCATCCGTCGCGTCCGTCGCGTAGCGCTCTGTGTGGCACCCTAATTTGCCCACCGCGTCCGTCCCGTCTATCGCATCCATCGCGTCCGTCGCGTAGCGCCTCTGTGTGGCCGTACCTTTATAGCTTGATTTGAGCTTTGAGGTTGAGGCTGCAAGGACCCTGCCAAGAGACTTATATAATATTTAATATATATTAGCTAATTTTTTAAATACCACACTATGATTAAACAAAATTTCAGGACCATAGGCCTTTCCGTTCAAATTTTATAGCTTCAATTGTATTTGAGGTCGCCAGGGGCCCCGAGGCCTATACCACTCTCCTTGTATATTGTCTATTATTTTTAAGTAACGCACTGTAAAAATATAAAACTTCAAGTTCTTAGGCATTTTATTATTCAAATCTTAGAACTTATTTGTGATTTGGGCTTCAGGACCCCTGTGGAGACGTAAGAGCCTTATACCAGTTTTTCGTGTATATTAACTAAATTTTTTTAGTAAACTAATATAAGTATACAAATTTTCAGATTTCTAAACCTTTCCGTTCTAACATTATAGCTCTGCTTGCGTTTAGGGCCCCTGCCAGGGCCCCAGAGGACTAAATAATATTTAGTGTATAAGAGCTAAAATTTTAAGTAACACACCGTAAATATGCAAGAATTCAGATCTCTGGACTTCCGGTTCAAAAGTTATAGCTTGATTTGTGACTGGGGGCTCAGGGTCCATGTCGAGACCCAAGAGTCTTATACCAGTTTTTAGTGTATATTAGCTAAATTTTTAAGTAATTTTCTATAAGTAAGCAAAATTTCAGATTTCTAGACCTTTTCGTTTAAAAATTGTAGCTTTGCTTGTGTTTGGGGCCTGTGGGATTCTGCTGGGGCTTATGTTGCTTTTTTTGTATATTGGCTATATTTTTTAACACCAAACTAAAAATATACAAAATTTCGGGTTTCTAGACCTTTCCGTTCAAAAGTTATAACTTGATTTGTATTTGAGACGTCAGGGTCTTCTGGCGGGCCCCATAGGCCTACATCACATTTCTTGTATATTTGCTACATTTTTTTAATACCACACTATAAATATACAAAATTTCAGGTTCCTATGTCGTTCCGTTCAGATGTTATAGCTTCAGTTGTATTTGGGGCCTCGGGACCTCCGGCGGGGCCCTAGAGGCTTATATCACTTTTCTTGTATATTGGTTTTATTTTTTTAGAACCGCACTACAAATTTACGAATTTTCAGGATTTTTGCCCTCTTTCTTTAAAAGATGAAAAATGAACTATGAAATTCATACAAGTGGATTCCCTATATTTTTCGGTATAGGGCCTACGTGTGTAGAAAATTTCTAGCCTCTAGGTCAATCCTTTCAAAAGTTATGGCATCAAAATGTTACGAGCAGTAGCGGGAGGATTCGCTATATTTCATATAGAGTTCTTTAAATTCTGACGTCAAACAGTCAAACTTTGACGTCACAAATTGCCCAAACGCAATCAAAACTCCATAGAATTGAAAGGAAGTCAGTTGGGGAAACCACAAAAACACATGGTTTGGTCCACTCTAGAGGATTCGCTATATTTTTCGCTCCGTCCTCTGTATAGGGCCTACGTGTGTTCTAAATTTCAAGCCTCTAAGACAATCCTTTCAAAATTTATGGCGTGTGACATACATGTTACACACATCTGTACCGTCGTTAATAGAGTTTTAGATGATGCTAAAACCCTAAAAATGAAGTTTTGAAGACTCAACACTTCGCTTCTGCTTAAGGATACGATTACAAACTAAATTAAGTAGTAAACTAAAAAAGATAGCGAGAAACTATGAACAATTTTAAAACTATATAATCGTACGAATTATGAAAAAAATAACATTTATTAAATTAATATCTTAATATTCATCTTTATAATGTAGAATCCAGTAAATTAAAATACAAAAAAGAAAATGATAAAGTCACCAAACTTGTATAGAGTCTTGTAGATAAATGTTGTCTCGTTGATCAAGAAGCTTGATGAGATTCTATGTAGTCTTATGAAGTAAGAAGAAGGTCTTGTTGTAGGGTTAATAAACACAATGTAATAAAATTTTTATTACTGTCCTTTTGATCAACCTTCTTCAAATGACGTGGGGTAGATAGGGTGATGTCACGTAGAGTGCGATTTCGATTTCGTCGGAAAGAAACTGAAAAGGCGAGAGGCACACGGGAGCAGCCTTGCTTACGTAATAGGATAACGGAGGCAAGATACGCAAATGACGTATTCAAGAATAGAACTGGACCCGCCGCAAAGCATCAAGGGGGCGCTAAGGCGGATAATTTGAGAAGGAAATTTGAAATGCAGGAGCAACGTAGCCAAATGAAGGCAACGAAGATGAGGCAAATAAATGGTAGTCCGGGAGGAGGAGCCTGGAGAGATTCCCCAGGGCCTAACCTCGATGGATGGAGAGGGATGAGTCCATCGGAATGCTTGAATCTTATCGCATGCGCGCCTAGGTTCCTGATTTCAATCTTCTAAGGTGTCTGCTGAGGCATCACCAACAGCCTCACCTGCAAAAGTCGTCAACTCACCTGCGAGACTAATGCAGGTATCCGGACATGAGAGCACAGTTGGAGCATGGTGATTGGAACTTTAATAATTCGGCAAGCTTAGAGACTTATGTTGGTATAGAAAACTATTACGCAACGGCTCGAGGGGCTTCTTATGTCAGCGGCACTCGGAGAAGAGCGCTGCCCGCCTGATAGAGCGCTCCCCAGACAGCGTTGTTTTCTACGACTGGAGCCTCGACAGGGATTATTTCTGAGGTCAGCCCAGTTGCTCGTTTTATTAAGGACTGCCATAACTCGGTGCTTAAGAATTCCGGACATTTGTTAAACCAGGGTAAAGAGGCCCCGCCGAACGATAATGAGAATCGCCCTAATGAGTTAAGTGGAAGCGGCCGCTACCATTCGGCGGAGGAGTGCTTCGAATTTAAGGGAGTAAAAGCCTCTCTTTATACAGGGTAAGGCATTTATCTTGAGACAACTGAATATCTCGGAAACTAAGCATTGTACGAATAAATGTCCAAAATCAAAAGTGAATTATTTCGCGGGGGAAATTCATTAATTAAAAAATTACCCCCCCCCCTTGTGATAGGGGCTGGGGGAAGGGGGTAACTTTGAAATCTTAAATAGGAACCCCTATTTTTAATGGTATATTCAGATTGTACACAATATTCGAGAAATGTTTTATTCTTGGTGTAACCGTTTAGGATATAGAGGCTCGGAAAGTGTGGAACTTTTAAAGTTTTGAACCCAATTTTATCGATGAAGACAAAGAGATAGAGAATTGGTCTTACAGACATTCCTATTTTACTTTTTAATGGTCTTTAAGAATCCGAAGTCAGATTTTTCAAAAATCCAATATTTTTCAATACACACGCATAGAATCTGTCTCCATAGGATTGCTGCTCCCAAAAGTTTACTTGTTCACTAAAAAAACTTGTTCCACACTTTCAAGGCCTTTATCTCCTAAACACTGTTGGATCAATTGAAAAAACACCAAGAATAAAACATTTCTCGAATTTTGTGTACAATCTGAATATACCATTAAAAATAGCGATTCCTATTTAAGATTTCACAACCCCCCCCCCCCTCACAACTAATGAATTTCCCCCGCGAAATAATTCACTTTTGATTTTGGACATTTTTTCGTACAATGTTTAGTTTCCGTGATATTCAGTTGTCTCAAGATAAGACTTTAATTGCCAGTTTTGGGAACTGTATTGCGATTATTAATATGGATGTGAATGAAAATTTTTCCTGAGCTACGGATGCTCGATATCTGGCCGCCAGCTATTTTCGGAATTTTTCTGTTCTCATGTCAAGTTTACCTGCAGGTGTCAGAGGTACTGCGTGATTGTATCCTCTGCTGAAGTTTTCCCTTTATAATAGATTAAGTTTAAACGTTAAAATAGCTTCTCTTTTTAGAACATTGGACTGGAGTCTTCTTGGCTATTAATAGAATTAAGTTTAAACGTTAAAATTAAATTAACTTCTCTTATTGGAATATCTATTGTTTATTAGATTGGGGTTTTCATGGATATTTGTGGAACTGTTATCTTGTTAATTTTTAGTAAGACGAGATTGCTTATTGGTCTATTAATATCCATTCCATATAGCGAATTACACAGCGAGAATTAGGGTCGCCACGACTGTTAGTATTGGAACCAGGAGAGTTTCGGAGCAAGCCTGCAGGGGGCGGCGAGTGTCATTTACACTGGATAAAAAATTAAGTTGACACCAAGCATAAAATTTGTTTTCACTCTTAATTTAATAGAAAACAATATGTAAGATAGGGTATACAAAATACATGCAAAATAATTATGTTGACATGTTGATAAACATCTGATACAAAATTAAAAATAAGGCTCCACATGGCATTAGTAACGTGTATGACCACCCTTAACGTCAATAACATCTTGTAGACGCTTTGGAATACTTTCAACCAATTTTTCCAAAAAAGATTTAGGGATATTTTCCCACACATCCATCAAGGCAGATGAAAATGATTGTCTGTTTATTCTTTTATCATTCGGAATCTTTTGTTCAAGGAATTCCCAAAGGTTTTCATTGGGGCTTAAATCTGGTGAATTTCCTGGCCAATCAAGCACTCTGATCTTCCTTTTTGCCAAGTACTCGGTGGCAAGTGTGGAGGTGTGCTTGGGATCGTTGTCTCTTTGGAATAAACTGCCGTCTCAGGGACATCTTTGTGGCAGATTGTATTAAATTCTTCTCCAGGATACCAGTATATTCAACTGCATTCATTGTAGAAGTTATCAGATGTAAATTTCCAGTCCCATGGAAGGAGAAGCAACCCCATATCATCACTGACCCTCCTCCATGCTTAACAGTGGGCTTCAGATATCTACTCTTTAGTGCTGTTCCATTTGGTCTCCACACATCTTTTTTGGCCAAATAGATCAAATTTTGATTCATCTGACCAGATAACGTTTTTCCAAAACTCCTTTGGTTCTCTTATGTACTTTTTGGCAAACTCCAACCTTTTTTTCATTTGCTTCATGGTCAATCTTGGTTTCTTTTGGGCAATTCGTCCTCTCAATCCAGATTCATGTATTCTGTTTCGAATAGTTTGAGTTGATGGAATATTCTTACCATCACCAAACATCTCTTTCTTTATTTCTGCAACTGTTATCCGTGGATTTTTTATAGCTTGGTGCCTTATTTTTCTATCATCCCTCTCACTTGTCATCCGCTTTCTTCCACGACCTTCCTTGTTTTGGGTTGAATTTGTTTTTTTGTATTTTCCACCACTCGCCTCACACCTTCATGACAAATTTTATGTAAACGAGCCACTTTTCTGAATGACTGCAATCTTTCATAGTCTTTCACAACAGCCATTCTTTGAACACTTGATAATTCCTTAACAGGAACCATTTTACAGAATTCAATCAAATCAACACCATGCCAATCTTTTATTCTTTCTTAACACATATGTTGATTTGCATAAATCATTTTATTGGTTCGAATTTTAATGTTCAAAATAATGTCAACATAATTATTTTGCATGTATTTTGTATACCCTATACAGAAAAGTTTTTTATGCAGAAAGTAATTGCATAAATTTGTTTATTTTTGCATGATACAGTCAGTGACAAAAAATTAGCACCACCATCATTTTGACTGAAATTCTTTTAATGAAACAAAATTCCAAATGCTCTTTTGGAATACAGACACTTAATATCTTCAGAAACAATCTAGCTTCATAAAAATAAATTGAATGTCCACTTATAATTTAAAAAAAAAATTGTTTTACTCAGGTGATATTTCTGAGTGACAAAAAATTAGCATCAGCTACAAAAAAATCCTCTGAATGGTCTTAATATGTGGTGGATTTGCCTTTTTGTGAAATTACCTCAAAGATACGATTAGGCATCTTAGTAATTAATCCTTTAATCAATGAATGATCTAAATTTTCCCAAGCATCAATGATGGCACATCTCAAGTCAGAAGCATTTTTGTACTGACGATTGTTTTCATACACTTTTCGTGATAGCAACCCCCAAACATTCTCAATGGGATTCAAATCAGGTGACATAGCTGGCCATTGCAGAACAGTGATTTTTTTTCCTCAAACCACCGTGTTACAGCATGTGCTTTGTGGATGAGAGCATTATCTTGCTGAAATACCCAATCATTTCCAGCCATAATTGGTCCAAAATCAGGGAAAATGTCTTTCAGCATTGACAAATACCCTTGTGCATTGATTCGTCCACTGAGAAACTTCAAGTCACAATTCTTCTGGAAACCAATTGCTCCCCAGATCATTACAGATCCACCGCCAAGCTGTCTTCGTGAAAGAACTTGTTTTTCTTTTCGCAAATCGTGAAAATAGTATGAGAATCCATCTGGTCCGTCAAGGTTGATCTTCTTTTCATCTGTGAATATGACATTTTGCCATTCTGAAGTCCAACCCATGTATTTTCTGGCAAACTGAAGTCTGTTTTCTTGATGACGGTTAGTGAGTGGTGGCTTCCTCTTGATGTGCTGTCGCAGTAGATGCGGGCAGTCATGGATCACATGCTGAACGTTTCGCAGATTTGTGTCGAGCTGCAGTTCATCACGAATTTGTTTTGCTGTTTGACTTGAGTTGGATGCAGCTCTGACAATCTGACGAACTGACCTTCCATTAAGGGCACGAGGTCTTCCAGAACCCTTGTAAACTGCATATTCCTGAGGATTTCTCAAATAGTTGGAAATAGCCTTTGGGCTTCTCTTCAAACGACGCCCAATTTCACGAATAGAGATGTTTTCTTGTTTGAAGGCATCAATTTGACATCTTTCATACTCTGACAGCACTGAACCACGTCCCATCTTGTTGTATGTTTATTAATTAAGTTTTTCACTTGTAGTAATTGCTCTTACTACATGATAAAGTAAATATATCACCCCTACTTGAGTTAAATGAGCCTAGCTTTGGGCGAAATCATTTTTTTGTAGCTGATGCTAATTTTTTGTCACTCAGAAATATCACCTAAGTAAAACAATTTTTTTTTTAAATTATAAGTGGACATTCAATTTATTTTTATGAAGCTAGATTGTTTCTGAAGATATTAAGTGTCTGTATTCCAAAAGAGCATTTGGAATTTTGTTTCATTAAAAGAATTTCAGTGAAAATGATGGTGGTGCTAATTTTTTGTCACTGACTGTAATTTGACTCAAGGCAAGAATATTTAAGTGTATTTTTTTCATATTTCTTACATATTGTTTTCTATTAAATTAAGAGTGAAAACAAATTTTATGCTTGGTGCCAACTTAATTTTTTTATCCAGTGTAATATCTTCGATAGACGAATTTGAATATCTTTACAGTTCAAAAGTTTCGATATGTTCCCACTTGTCTAGTGCTATGCCCCAGTTCCAGTGGCGATCCATCTTTTAGTACTTGTTGCCATTTATACTTACGATGTTCTTCTACTTAACAATATTATTCTATGACATTTTAAGAAGTAAAATTTAATTCAATTGTTTAATTACTAAACCACTACTTGCCTCTAATGATTTTGTGCGCGATTTGCATAAATTATCGTAATAAGATGTAAGATTTTTCTGTTATTTCCACTGCCTAATAAACGGTGTTTTATATTAAATACGAGTTTAGTTCCGTGCTCGGAGTTTACCTGTATCGTGGTGGTGCTTATATTAGTGAAAATTAAGGCTTAAAAGTCCTAATATTATCTTTCTATATTCATGCATCCTTTAAATGTCAATATAGAAATGAACATTAAAACAAAAACAAACATGAAAAAAACAACTAAAAATACGTAAGATGAGACCTCTATTGGCCTTAGTAAAACAACATTTTATGTCCCTTGTGCGACTCAGTGTAAAATTCTACAGCTGAACCTTGTCCAAAAGCACTCCATTTCTTCGATTTTATCGCAAAATTTATTTGTATTCTTCACTTCTCCTAAAAAGAGATAGGATATTTTAAAGAATGCAACCACAAAAGAATTTGCAACATTAAAAAAAAAATTTATTCTACAAGATCAGACACAAATGAAAGGAAGAGACTGGCAGTGACTTCCCCTCTAGTGGTGCCTTCGCGCTGCCATATTGTGACTGGCAAGAAATAGTTGATCGCCCGAGGCAATGCATGTGAATCGGTTTGGTTTGGTTGGTATTAACGTCATTTTCAACTGGTATGGTCATTTCTGGAGAGCGTTATAGGGGCTGCAAATTTTGCCTTGCAAGGGTTCTTTAACGTGCAGCTGGCAAACGACTACACGGGACCAACAGCTTTACTTCCCTTCCGAAGGAAATTCGTATTCTCAGGATTTCCCCCCTGAAAAAAACCTTCGTCGTTCTCGGCCGGGATCGAACCCGCGTCCTCGGGCATCAGAGACGATCACGTAACCACTGAGCCAAAGACGCCGATGTGAATCAATCGCAAACAAATATTAATTTTAATATCTATCTAAGATATCTGGAAAAATTTATTTGGGGACCACCAGAAAAACTTGCTCTATTAAACAAAAAAAAAATAATCATCCAATTCGGTCCATCTAATAAAAAGTTATTTGGTGATAAATAAAGTTATTCTTAAACATAAATTAAAAATAAAAGTTTAAATGGAAAAGGAGGAAAAGATTATACAATTAACTAGGAAAATTCTCCTTTATAAATTATAATTTGAAAGTATACAAGGTGTTTCAAAATTATGTACAGGCGGCAGCAAAAGTAGCTAGCCACCTTGCAGGGAAACATCCGCGTGGGGATTGCTATTGCCATTCAACAGCATTCCCATCACCCCCGTGCTGTCTACCGAAGTGTGTTAACCCAAAAGAAAAAAAAATCACTCTTAATTTAATCGTTGAAATTAGAATACAAAGATTAAACCTGGATGTGAAAAGTTGTTTTTATTCAATTTCTTCAATATTTTCTATAATGGAGAGAATTAATGGGCCGATTTCTCAAGAAATGAAAGGGAGCATTGTAGCATTATGGAACACGGGTGGTTTTACTAAGCGGCAAATTGCTAGAAACTTAGGTAATTTCAGATGTTTATGTTATGATAGTCGCCACTATTAAGTAGTTGGATATTTTATATAACCAGCAGAAACAATAACTCTTTTTTATATCTATTAATTGGTAACAGATTCTTTTATAAAAAAGACTGTAACATAAAGAAATGAAATTCATTAGTGGATACTTAATTATTTAATCGCCTGTTCATAAACGGCTGTCGTTCAAGTTCCTTCGTTATGTTGTATAAATATGCCTAATTTAAATCCAGATTACCAAAAAAGAAACAAAAATAATTCGGCGGACATCGCCTTTGACGTTTCAGTTTTTACACAGAATTATTGCAGATGTGTATGAGTTTTTCGTTATCTATTATCTAAGGACTTCATCACTCTACTGTTTCCTTGTGGATTCAAAGATGGGAAGGAGAAGACTTATCTAGGCGCCCAAAGAGTGGAAGACCAAGGACCACTACTGCTGCTGAGGATGAGGCGATAGCTAATGAATCGTTGGCACAGCCACTAAACAATGCTGTTCAAATAAGAGAATCGTTGGCAATTGCGACAAGCACTGATACCATTCGTCGACGTTTGAGAGAAAATGGGCTTCATCATCATCTTCCAGCTGTAAAGGAAATGATAACGCAGAAACACCGAGAAACCCGTCTTGGATTTGCGTTGGAACATTTGCCAATGAACGCAGAAGAATGGAAAACGGTAATCTTCACGGATGAGAAAACTTTTAGTTCTGATTGCCATGGACAGTTGCACTGCTACAGACGTCGTGGCGAACGTTATAAGCCTTCCAATATAGCAAAAATTGCACGTAGCGGACACGCGACTGCCAATGTGTGGGGTTGGATGAGTGCAGCTGGTCCAGGAGAACTGGTGCTGATTGAGAACCGTTTCACTGCTGACGTCTACATAGACATTCTAGAAAACGTATTGCTACCAACTGTCCATTCTGTGTTTTCGCCTGAAGAAGAAATTATTATGGTTCAAGACAACAGTCCAATCCACACAAGTCGCAAAGTAAAACACTGGTTTGCTGAACACCCACAGATTCGTTTACTTCCTTGGCCTGCAAAAGCAGCAGACTTAAACCCTATTGAAAATTTATGGGGGATAATGGTTCGTCACTGGGAGTGGGACAATCCTCGTGGTCGGAACAAAGTGACTGTTTTTGATCAAGCACAGCGCTTGTGGGAAAGTCTTCGTCATTCACCAGAAATTTGTGAAAACCTAGCTTTGTCAATGCCTGAACGACTTCCTGGGAAAGTCGTGGAAGTAGGAGGTGAATGGATAAAGTATTAATCCACTCACAATGGATCTTTTCTTAGGTTGGAATCTTGTATTTATATGAACTTTGGGGCTTAGTGTAGTGTATAGCTCGTAACTGTTCACCGTTCAAAAATAAAAGTCAATTTTGTTTTTCTAAAATGAACACTGTATCCATACAAGATGTAATGGATTATTAAGTGGTAATGCGGAAAAAAATTTCAGCAATAATACATAAGTTTTGACAATTACTATTGCAGTTTAAGTAAGCTAATTAAAAGTGTTATACTTTAATTAAGTTCATTCAATTAAAATTTTAATTGAATTAATTTGATTGAATTTGACTGAATTAATTTTAGTGATTTGTTAAATTAAAAAAAAAATAAAAATACATTAATTGAAAAATAGTAATAGATTTCTAATCCTCTTTTGTATTCGGCTTTTTTTATTCTGTTGAATTCCGAAATTGTACTGAATATATTAAAATCGTGAAAAGTTAAGCACTCTTTGCTTATGGGTTGCTGCTATTTCCACCGATCATTAAAATTTTTCTTTTGGGTTAATGCACTTCGGTAGACAGCACAGGGGTGATGGGAATTGCATTAGCGTTCCCCACGCGGATGTTTCCCTGCAAGGTGGCTAGCTACTTTTGCTGCCGACTGTACAATGAATTTAGTGACATATTCTTCAGGTCAAAAGAAGACGAAAATGTTCTATAGCACTTTGCCTGGAAACGATTTATTTACGCGATACAGCCAACTAAACCCGTGGCTCCAAATTATAAGAATTGTTCAAAGTGCCCGCCACCAGCTCGCACGCACGCTTCGGCTCGTTGCATGAGCGACCGTCTGATGTCATGGAAGAGTTCGTCTCCAGCATTACGAACGGTTTGGCATGCATTTTCAATTCGTTGTCTCAGATCCATAATGTTAGGAACTTCTGTGCTGTAGAAGATCATTTTCACATGACCCCACAGAAAAAAGTCCAAGGGATTAAGGTCGGATGATCTTGCAGGCCGGGCTACCGGTCCACCTCGACCTATCCACCGATTCGTGTATGCAGCATTAAGGTGTGCTCGCACAACATGGCTGAAATGTGCTGGAGCGCCATCATGCATGAACCACATGTTAGATCTTATCAAAAGAGGAACATCTTCCAGTAATTCTGGCAATGCATTCTGCAGAAACAAAAGATACGTTCGCCCAGTCAATCGTGGCGGCAACACATAAGGGCCAATTAAGTTATTTCCGACAATTCCACACCAAATGTTCAGGGAGAAACGCTCTTGATGCGCTCGAGCTCTGGTAACATGCGGGTTAGCATCTGCCCAATGGTGCTGGTTGTGAGAATTTACGATTCCTGTCCGGGTGAAGGTTGCTTCGTCCGTGAAAAGTATCTGGCTGAGACAACTAGGGTCTGCAGCATGACGACGTTGTATCCATTGGCAAAATCGTTGTCGGTGTGGATAGTCCGTTGGGTTCAGTGCCTGAACCAGTTGCAGGTGGCATGGATGCAAAAGCTGACGGTGAAGAATGCGCCAAACAGATGAGTGCGGAATGTGTACCATGGAAGAAATACGACGGGTGCTTGTCTGTGGTTCATCATGTATGATGTCAATTATCACATCCTCCTCATCCGGAGAATGTGCTACAGGCAGCCCTTGTCCTGTTTGACGGCCAAAGGAACCACGCTCCCTCAAATGTTTGTCGACAGATACAAATGTTCGGTTATTTGGCAAACGTCTATTCGGAAAGCGTTCTTGGTAGAGTCTTCTTGCTTCCACAGCATTTCCGTACGCAAGACCATACATTAGGTGCATGTCAGTGTATTTTGCACTGGAATACGTGTACATGACTTTTTTTTTACGTAAATCGTAATGCGTATGTCAAAGCACGTATACGTTCTGAAATTGATATTCCTAGTGGATGTACAGTAGTGAAACTACAGTAATGGAAACAACCGTGCACAACTAATGGAACAACCCTAAAGTAGGTTTAAATGGAACAAACCACTCAGCCTAGTGTTGGGTCGAAACGCTGGAACTGCTAAAATATCGTCCGCTAACTACCGTGCTTCCCTACTGTATGATATTGGATTACTCGCAAACAAATCGTTTCCAGACAAAGTGCTATAGAACATTTTCGTCTTCTTTTGACCTGAAGAATACGTCACTAAATTTATTTTACATAATTTTGAAACATCCTGTATAAAATAAAGTATCAGTTCGCCTATTATAATCCAAATTATTGTTGATTTGTACGAGATGTTATAATCCAAATTATTGTTGATTAATCCTCTTTCTAATAACTAACTGGACCAGATTCTCAAATTGTATTGGTCAAATCGTTTTTTGAAAAGATCCAATACTTCAGTTCACAGGTAAATTATAGTATTAGTTAATTGCTTATTACAATATTGATTATTTTATTGAACTGAGAATTATTTCTTCCTTTTCTTTTAATTTAAAATTTTAAAATATTTGTCTTTTAAAAATTCGTTAGGCCTTGAATCAGCTATTTGAAGTCATTAAAAGCATACGTTATCGTTAGTTAATGCAATAAACTTTTTATAAAAAAGTCAGAATCAAGGTTATGCTTACTAATACTTCCAGAAATCATCTACAAAAACAGCTGAAATTACATTGAGAATATACGCCGCCTTAGGTTTTAGCCAATAGCAACATGGCGAATGCTGCACTTCCGGTGGCACCAGTAGCGCTCAGCGAAATGAATAGGGCACTGCCAGTCTCTTTCTTTCATTTGTCTCTGTATAAGATAGTCTTCAAGAGTAGATGCAATTTTACCTGTTAACATGAATTTTTTTGGCCATAAAAGATATCTTATTTAATATTTCTGATTATTGTAATGAAATACCTGCAATAAAATTAGAAGCAAAAAAGCTATATGAAAACTTTGAAGATTTGAAACAACACTTTTACTTATTCATATACTGTAGATTGAATGCAACTAAGTTTTCAAAATAAAAATTCTGATTTACACAATGCCGTAAATCTTTTAACATCGTCATCTTCGTACATTTCAGAAGACTTTCGAAATAATAATGAATTTTTTGATGATATAGAATCAAAATGTTCTGTATTAACAAGTAAGAAAGAATTATGAACCAAAATTACATTATGATTAGAAAAAGGATAGAGATGAGGATGTGCCATTCGTAGACAAGCAAGGATTTATTGTGAATTGTTCGATTATAATCTGCGATCAGTCGGTATCCGATATTCAAAGACGTGTTTGGGCTTAATAAAATACTATAAATTATGTTGCCATATTAAAAATTAGCAACTAAAAAGTAATGGCGCCAAATAAGCACGATGAATGTATTTTTATATCTAATACGTATTCTCCTTTATTAATGTACCGTGTGTCTCAAAAGTCGCGTGCCATATGAAAAGTTTATGAATGTTGGCTTTATGTTCACACGGTTGCGCAACTTATCGTTCAAGTTTAAAATGTGCACCATACACTCGAAGAACTTGTCTCACACGATCCAAATTTTCTTCTGTCACGCGTAAAAGTGTAGCTGGTGGAATGCTGTGTAAGGTATTCGTAATTCTTTCCTTTAAGTCATCCAGAGTTTTCGGGCTGTGCCAGAAACACATGCTGTTTCACGTAGCCCCAAAGGAAAAAGTCAAGTGGTGTAAGTATCAGCTCTACAAGTTGTTCCGGTGTCAGCATTATTCCTCTAATTCACTATTTCACCTACAAAATCAAAGCAACCAATTAATCCATTTGGCACGCGACTTTTGAGACACACGGTATAAAGCGATTCGAGGTCTACTTTCTACGTTTCTAATGTGGTAAAAATTTTAAAAATATATTTTTATCATATCTGTTTCTAATGTATCGGCAGAGCGTTCTTTCGCTAAATTAATGAAAATTATTTCATTATATTTCATTTCATTCATGTATAACTTATCAATACTTCCAAAGTGAAAACGTCCTTAAAAGAATTAAAAATTACATTGGAAATTCTTTAGACCAAGAAATATATACAATTTATCAATAATATGCATTAAAAATGGCATTACTATTGGAGATGATTATTATGACAGCTCATAAAGCGCGGAAAGTGAACATATGATTTCCTTATTTCACAGTAATTATTTAACGAAACTCAAAAGTATTGTCAGAGATTATTTAGGTATTTATTCCATTATGACACTAGTTGCAAAATACCGTGCTCGTAGAAATCCTTTGGCTGCTGTTTGAACCAATTGCGCATGCACTCCTTGACTTCATCGTCCTTGGGGACATATCTGAACTATGGGGGTGGGGGTGGCGCTCAAGACTTCCCACTTGAACTTCTGCAGACGTTCCTTTGTTGCGTTGGCCACCACAGGATGACTCCACGCGAAACTTTACCAGGACGTTTCGATTTGATTGCCATTCTGAGCTTCGTTAACGTCCTAAATTCACGCCCCCCCCCCAATGTTTCTATCCCCATGTGACTTCCAAAACGATGTCAAATGGGCCACGAAGTCAAGGCCTGCGTGCACAATTGGTTCAAAGAGTAGCCAAAGGATTTATACGAGCATATAGCATTCTGCGACTTGTGTCATAATAGGATAAATGCTTAAACAATTGCGGACGATACTTTTGAGTTTTGTTAAGAATTTACTGTGAAATATTCTTTTGCCTCGTTATTTTTTGACTGACCTCGTAATTAGGACTTGTTTAGATAATTTGTTGTGTTCCGTTGAGAATTGTTTTTATTTTTAATTTATACCAACACAAGGTCCCATAGGCAACAGAGATCGCGTCTTAAATTACGGATCATTAGAAGTTTGTTTTTATCGTATAGTTTTACTGTAAAAAAGTATTTGGTAAATGCTCTTTATCACAATGCTTATTTAACAGCTGAATACATTTAAAATTAAAAACAATAAAACCATTTTGCATGTACGCCCTTATGGGCATGAATGGTAGGGAATGAAACAATATTTTGAAGGGATTAGGCATTGTCTTAAGTTGTAAACGGAGCAATACCGTTACTCTGTGACTCTTTTACTGTATTACAGAGCACACAATGTCTTGAATTTCCAAATGAATATTTTGATTGATCCTTTCTTTTGACACATATTTCAAGATACTGATTTCTAGATGTCAATAAAAGAGGAGGTTTCATGCTACAACGACCGTGTAAGGCAAATAAAATTTCACTGAAAAGGTTAAATTAATGAAGTTTATTATTTAATGCAATAAAAATATTTAAATAACCAGTTCATTTATGATTTTCATGTGGATTATAAAAATGAGTTTTTTTAATAAATGACATACATGTAATTTTGTTTTATTTTTATAATTACAGTTATTATTTAGCTGCGATTATTTCACCCGCAAAAAATCACGGCACTAAAAGAAAATTTATTACGACGCACTAAATTCCAGCGGCACGTGCTTCAGTGGTTATATATACACAAAATTGAATAGTAATGTCGTGATGTATAGGGTGTTGCAAATATATATAGGGCAGTACTGCTGGGAAGCCTATGCGCTCGACTGCAGGCGCTGGCTCGACATAAAATGATAATTAGGAAATTTTATTTTGTTAAACTGGATGGAATTGATGTCGCCGACCTACAGAACAACATCCCCCAGGCGACGGAGTGAGAAAAATCTTTGAGAAGAGGGTAGCTTTCCTTGCTGAGCAAGGTGGGAGTTTCTTTGAACATTTATTGTAATAAACATGACAAAGGTGTGACACGCTATTTTTCACTATTCTCCTCTGCTCCCTCCAGTTTAACAAAATAAAATTTCCCAATTATCATTTTATGTCGAGCCGCACCTGCAATCGAGCGGATAGGCTACCCAGCAATACTGCCCTGTATATATTTGTAACACACTGTGCTACCAAAGTAAAACCATCTCTCGGAGCTCAAAGAAAATTAACGCTAAATTCTAGTGGTTACAAGACACTCATAATTATTATTGTAAGGATTTGCATGGGTGAGAGTATACTGGGGGGGGGGGGGAGATTTTCCACCGAAGAAAACTTCAACACTATGCATATTCCCAAAATTGAAATTTGTCCATGGACTGGTCTGGTTCAAACAGCAACCCCCTTTTCTTTTTAAGGACGGAATTTCCCATCTCACCAAGCAGTGGGAGGCGTACCTAGACACCATCAGTCCATAGCTGAATTCTTTGAGAAACCTATGTACAATAGTATTCATTAAATTCACTCGCATTTGCTTGTCTTTTCTGTTCCCTCCCTTCTAACAACACCTACCTAACACGAACGGGTGTCATTTGAACATGCTTGTACAGGGTGTTGAAGATAACTACAGGGGGTATAACGGGAAGCCTACCCGTACGATTGCAGGCCGTCTCAGTCGATTGGCAGAATGGAGGGAGATGAAGGTGGCCTGCAGCAGCCAGCAGTTTCCACAGTCGGAGAGGAGCGGTGAACGTCAAAATTGTCATGTTTTGATAAAATTACCCAATTATTATTTGATGTTGAGCTGGCCCCTGCAATCGAGCGGGTAAGCTTCCCGTTATACTGCCCTGTAATTATCTGCAACACCCTGTTCAAAATCATACAAGACATGTGCATATGACAATCACTGTTTTGTTTGGCATAATTTTTTCAGAGAATGAAGAGAAAGGTGAAGTAAGAGTTAAATTCGTTCATCCTTTCGGCCCTGCAGCATCAAAAGAAGACATTTGTTATATACCTCTGTATAATAAGATCGCAAAAATCAGTACTTCAGTTACAAAAGGCTCGGTATGAGAGTACTACTTTTCTGAAAAGGAAACTATATGTGCAATAGCAATACACAACATTTCAGCAAGCCAAGTTTTCATAATATATGACATATATTACTGTTATATACCCTTTAGGTAAGTTTATTGAATTTATTACTACAATAAACAAGAAATTAATCCTCCCAAGGAAGGTATAGGAAAGTAGCGGAAGCGCTGAGGTAATTTATTTTTATCTTTTTATCTGCACTTTTAACCCCCGCCCCCCACATGTTTTTAATCGTAAAATTGATTTTCTCTAACGTAGTAATTATAAAATGAAAAAGAGCTCTATCTACTTTCGTTTCTCATCATTTTCTATCGAATGATATGTCACATGCCATATGTTGCCATAGTTCTAAAGACCAAGTGACTACCACCCCCACAACTCCAACACTGTTGGGACAATTTGGCCCAAACTTTACAGCAATGTTGATTTTGCTTAGAGGAACCTGCATACCGAATTTCACTTCTTTATATGCAGAAATACGCGTGAACTTTTTGGCCCCCTCTTAACTTCGCCCCCGAAACTCCGACCCTAGTGGGCCAATCAAAACCAAATTAAATAGTGAAGGTTTACATGTCCATAGTAAGCTACATTCCGAATTTCAACCTTCTACCTCAAAAAATGCGGAAATTATGAAGGGGACGGACGGACGGACAGACAGACGGACATTAAATTCTTCCGCTATTTAATAATTAAAACAATCCCAAAATGCAACACATGCAGGGACTAATCGTTATGTTCGGTGTTATAATTTAAGCTGAAAGTAAAAGTTTTATCAGCAAAATTAATATGAAAGCCAATCAAAACGCAAACTTATACAAAACCTTTAGGTTAATTTCTTTAAAAAATGTGGCTTGATAACAAGATTGCCTCACCTCTTAATCATATTCTCTTAAACATTTAGTTTTCATTTTCTCATACCATATTTTGTAAGAAAATACCTACAAATTAATTTTCTGGCAAATCTACATACGCACACTAGCCAATGAATTAGAACCAGTGATGAATTACTGTACTGATATGTAAAGTGGGGTCACAGGTCAGAAACAATTGTGATATGCAAATAAATGCAATCATGTGAGATACATGCTCATTCTAAGCTGCAGGTACAGGGTAGTAACAAGCTGCAGCTGCTAAAGTTGAGCAAAATGGGCAAAAAAGCAGACCTGTCTGAGTTCCAAAAAGGAGTTATTGTGGGAGCCTGTCTAGCTGGAGCTACGATTTCCAGGACAGTACAACTGACCGGTATCTCAAAAGGTCAGGTCTCCAAGGTGTTCAATGCGTGGAAACGGAATCCACAAGAGTTGTCGAAACGGCAGAATTGTGGATCAAAAACATTCAACACAGACAGTGACCGACGTCGTCTGAGTCGGATTGTGCGGCAAAACCGAAGGTCTACTGTGGGACAACTGACGGCAGACTTCAATGAATGATCATCGCAACCCATCTCCTCCAGAACAATGCGCCGAGAGTTGAAGCGAATAGGGATGGGATATCGTATGCCAGTGAGGAAGCCCCTGGTGTCAGCAACAAACTGGAAAGTTCGCCTGCAGTGGTGTAAAGAACGGTGTGACTGGACAGTAGACGACAGGAAAAAGGTGGTGTGGTCGGACGAGTCATGTTACACATTGTTTTGCACCGATGGCCGGCAGAGAACTTGGCGGCAGCCCCATGAAGCGATGGACCCCTCATGTGTTGTGAACACAGTTCAAGCTGCAGGAGGAGGTGTCATGGTATGGGCCATGTTTTGTTGATATGGCAAGGGTCCCCTGATATTCCTTGACAGTCGGGTGATAGCCAAAGACTACCTGAACATTGTTGCAGATCAAGTCCATCTTGCAATGGTGCATATGTACCCAAATGGTGACGGGTTCTTCATGGACGACAATGCTACTGTCCATCGAGCAAGAATTGTTCAGGAGTGGTTTTCACCGAGTTGCAACATCTGCCGTGGCCAGCGCAAAGTCCGGATTTGAATCAGAGCGAGAATGTTTGGGACATGTTGGAAAGAGACATTCGTCGAAAGCATCCGCTTCTGTCTACTCTGCAGGACCTGAAGGTCTCTCTGCGATTACCTTACCTGAATTGCAACACCTTGTAGAGTCCATGCCAAACCGCGTATGTTGAATACCATATTGAATGAAGGTTTCTAATTCATTGGCAGGTGTACACACAGTATTATAGGAAATACTGTAAAAATTTGGCACTAAAATGTTTATTCAATACTAAATTATAAATTTTTTTCTTATTTGTACACGATCATCATGGAGTTTTTGCTCCTGAAATTGTACCGTCCATATCTCGGAAAGTATTTGACCTAGACCAAAAAAACTTTATATGAATGGCTGGGGTGAACAGACGCGGAAGGACCCTTAAACATTTGTGTCAATCTTTTCAATTTCACACCGTTTTAGTCATACTTGAACTAATTCTATAAGGATCTTACTACATTGAGAATCAACAATAGTTCTTAATCTGAATATCACAACCTTTCTTGCATAATGCAAAGTGCCTAATACTCCCCCATTGGTTTTTTTTAATACTTAATATTAAGACCTAATTTTAATGCATCAATCATTTAACCGCATTACAATTAATTAATTTCTCTAAAAATTTCTGGATGCACAAACATTAACGTTTGATTGGACATGATACTGTGAAAACCTCCTAATAAAATATTTAACGTATGATTTTCCCTTGATCACAATAATCCATTTCACGGAGAAATTAACCCTGATCAGCGTGTATAATGCACTTGAGCTCTACTTATAGTTTCCCTTTATGCATCTTATACTTAAAGGAATCGAATACAAGCTTATAGACAATACATGTGTGTGCACTCTCCGCTTGTATTAAACAATACATGTAAACCCAGTTAACTTTAACCCTTTCATTTAATTTTATTATTTAATGAAGCAATAGTCGCCTTCATGGGAAAAACACGCATTCTAACGGACCTTGAAAAAGGTATGATCATCGGCGGCAGCACTTCTGAAACCGCAGCTTTCGTGAACTGTTCGCGTAGTGTCGTAGCGAAGGTGTACAATGAATGGAAGAATGGACAAGAAGTGCATTCCAGGAGTGCAAACTGTAGGGACTACGGGCCGTTAATGAACGGGATGAGCGGCGCTTGCGACGGCTAGTTAAGAATTATCGATGCGCTACCGTCGATACATTGACAGCCCGAATGAACGACGAATGCACCGGAAAGCTATCGAGAACAACTGTGCAAAGCACACTATTGCGTCTTCGCCTCCGCAGCAGACGTCTGGTTCCAGCACCCTGCTGACAAGTGTGCATCGCAAGAAATTCTGAGGTAAAATTGTATAAAATTGCATTAAAAATTTACGTAATGCAGCACAGTGCAGCAGTAATATTAATATACAGCAGTAAAGGTAGAATAACAATGAGTAAACGAGAGAAATTACAGATTATTTGTAGCTGTACAATGCATGAAATGAACAGAAATCGTTGGGTACATTTCATGAATTATATAAAATCTGCACTGTTCAAAGATATTGTACAACTGAATCGGTCATTTCAAAATCCGCATAAGTCACAAAATTAGAATTTTTCAAGAATCGATAAAAACTTTCATTCACAAGTAAACGAGTTTTGAAGGATTTTTTGGGCCGAATATATGTATAATAGTGATTGAACTTTAAAAGATTGAAATGTCGAATAGTTTTTATAATTTATGAATAATAATAATAAAAAAATTGAAAAACTGTCATTGACTTATGTTGTTTTAGCAAGAAATAGGGTTTAATGGTATATAACTTGAACATAACAAGCATATTAATTATATTTTTAATCAATAATTTTGAAAATTACACTTAAATATAATATTATCAACATTACATTTTCATGTTTTACTATCATTATGGTACGTAATCATATTCTCCATCATTCTCATCTGGATTATCTTCAACATTTACAGATGGCCAGCTAAAGCTGTTTTGATAAAATGGCATTTGCTTTTCCAAAATGCTATCTTGAACTCGCTTTAAATCATTTAATGTTTTATTATTAATTGGCACTCTCAAATCATAAGCTTTAGCTGATGGAAATGGCACAAGAGTTGAGATTTTTTTCATTAATTTGAATAAATATTTAATGAATCAATCAATTAATTCCTCGGCTATGATAGTATTTTTTTTTTATCTGAATCATAATGAAAACTCATACATGTCGAAGGAGCAAATGTTCTTTTTTGTTCTTTTGTAACACTTTTTCCGTTGTTTAAGCAATGAACGTCAATTAGGCGCTATTATTTGAAGAGGAAGTTATGAACCGACTTACGTGATTTTTACCCAGAATATACGTCTAACTTTAAGGAAGCGTTCGCAGCAAAAAAGTATGTTAGAGAAAAACGTGACTTATGCGGTTTTTGAAATGACCGATTCAATTCAAGAAATGACCAAAAAGTTGCGCATTTCGTGAATTGTGCGATTTCGCGATCTTCTCGTAATATAAACGACTAATCCCACTGTGTTGTCCTTCATTTTCTGGCAGGGGTGTCCGACTGACACCTTTGTCATCGGTAGATTCTGCGTCTAATGTTATTTTACCATGTGCTTCATAACCTTATTGGTTTCTCGCCAGAGCTGAGGATCTCTTAATCCTAACTCTAATCATCTCTTCCCCAATTACGGTTTTATTTTTTGTTTGATTTCTTTCAAAAACCCTTGTTAGACGTAACATGCCCTGATATCGTTTCATAACAATTCGACCATATGTTATTATAAAAGTGGAAAACAATCAATTTACAGAAAACTACTATTATTTACCAACGTTAATTCTACAACTATTAATTGAAAACATTTGAAGCGAGAGAATCCTGAACACTTAATTGAATTATTTTCTATTCCTTAACGGCAACAATTACATAATAAAAAATTAAAATTTTATGATTAAAATATAATTTTAAAAAATGGGTCAACTATTAAAAATGGGTAAGGAGAACAGCCACTCGTGAACTTCTGGAGAATTCTCTGAAACATGAGAGAATTCACGAGAGGTCTCTAATTGCGTAAAAGTTACAGGATGAACTCTTAAGATCAAATGACTGATGAATTAAATAATAAATTGCAAAGATACATTATAACACTTTATAATCGTGCAAATTATGATAAAAAAATTTAGCAAAAACAAGGTAAATTATGAACGTATCCTGTTAACTTCATAAAGAAGTGCTTATTAATTTTGTTTATTATTTTTAGAATTTACTTTATAAGAACTTATTTTAATCAATTTGCATTTTCAATGTACTCTAATTGGCTTGTGGCAATGAAAAATAAGAATGGAATCGACAAGCCAAATTTTGCATAAAAGCAATTTAAAAAAAAATCTTAAATAATAAGATTCGTAATCATTACCAGTAACAACGAGCGAGATATTAATGGCTTACACAGCCCAAATAAACATATACGATTTTACTCTTAAAATCATCTCACAATATGTTCCAGAGAGCTTATTATGTTATCCAGTGAAATTTGGCATTACTTGTATTAAACCATGGTCTATAGGAATATAATGCTCATCCAGCTTCATTGTTTCGTTTTGAGAAAAACGGAGCGCGGCCGCCTGCCCATTATTGGCAATTTCAATCAACACCTCTTAGAAAGAAAGCCTGCGCACTGAAACGTAATACATTGTTACCTCAGAAGAAGTTATTGTTAATCGTATTTCTACAACACCTCCTAAAAAGAACGTCTGTGCACTGAAAATTCAGACATTGTTACTTCATCGTAAAAAGGATTGTCTCCATCGTGGATTTTAACAATCAGAGTTTTCTCCTTTTTTGGAAACAATCAAGGTTGGATTGTTGCTCAGGTTATTATTGGCATAACCAACGAGAGAGAAGGCCTCTGCGATAAAAAGTAATATATTGTTAGGGCAAATTTATGGCTTATTATTGATAGAAATAAGAGTAACAATGCCCTAAATATGATGATGTAACAGTGTATTACGTATCATCGCAGAGGCCTTCTCTCCAATATCGCCTAGATGAGTAAAGGTGGTGTTGTTCTCTCTCGGTGATTACGATTATGGTCAGATGATTTTTGACACGACCACCTATACTGTATCCAACGAAAGTTGGAGTGGGCGTGTCTAATTAAGCTTCCTATTTCAATTGTTAGACATTGTTGCCAAAGTAGAATCAACAATGTCTAACAATTGAAATAGGAAGTTTTACTGGACACGCCCACTCTAACTTTCGTTGGATAGACTATAGAAACTACCGGTAGTTTCCAGAAGGCCGTGCTTTTGAGTGCTTAGGCCTGTCTTTTTCGTTGGCTACGGCTATGCCACGACTTACGACTGCAAAATCACATTCTCACGATAGGGCGGCGCTATGATCGACGGCAGGCTAAAGCACCATATAAAGAAAGTATAGACAATCATTGTTGCAGGCAGCCATTTTGATTTCTCTTTAATATAATGATCGCTTCTTGTTTTGCAGTATATTCAAACTGCAGATTGAACACTTCCTTTTTAATATTAACGGAAAAAATGGAAGGAAAATTCCACGATCTGGATTCGAACAAGAAAACAAAAAAATGTATCACGCTCGTTGCCTCTAGGCAACTGGGCTATCGTGAACACGGTACTGCAAAGCTGTCACCAAGTGTTCTTAAAGACTACAACATAATATCATTACCTCCAGATTTCATTTAATAATTACTTTCTTTTTGACAAAACTTAGAGAGGAATGTGCCTCTGAAATTTGAATTTGCTGCAAAACAAGAAGCAATCACCATATGAAATACGAATTACCTGCAACGATGATTGTCTATATTTCTTTATATTGTGCTTTATGTCCAGCCGCATTGTTTCAAAACCTAACAATGGAGTTGGATGACCATTACATTTCTATAGACCACGGTTAAACTATATTTGCTTTTACCTTATTATTTGCACGTGGAGTGAGAGACTCTACTGCATGATAGTCAATTGCAATCGACTGGAATTGGAATGACTGCTATGGACACAGAGATAGTTACCACAGGAGGAAGTTCAGTGAATAATCAAGGGACTTGGGATCAACTGCTTGCCAAGGCGGCGCTTCGATTCATATGGGCACTATATAAGGAAGAGTATCGCATTTGAGTGAACTGTGCCGCATGGCGTCTGATTGGCTCTTCGGTATATCAGGTGACCATAACACAGCCATTTTGAGTTTTTCCGCGTGAATGGTTTCTATGTGCCTCAGTGAGCTTTGAAACCTACTTTTTGAGCATTTGCGATTTTAACGGATTTTTGATCCAAATTAGGAGAACTTTGTTTATTAATACAAACAACTCCTAGCAGTATTAGAGTGTTATAAAAAACGAGTTTCTCTAATGTTTAGCGAACTAGCTTTCGCTTTATCCGGGCTCGTAATCATTAGGCCAAATTGTTGTGCGAAAAACCACACTAATTCCAGTGGAAAAGGCAAATTAATATTTTATATTCTAACTAGGAAGAACGATCAGGAAGACGAAAACAATGGCTTCATAGGATAAATAGAAGAGTACGAAGCAAAGATTATAATCCTGTGATCCTGTGCAGGCTGCTTTTTTGTGAGATAAACATTCTTTCATAACATTAATTTCATAATTTCTTTCAACATTCATGCTTTTATTTTCTTTTTTCTTCTTTCATAATCAGTAAGCTGTATGTACAGGGTGATTCAGTCAATTTCTGACCATTTCACTCGAATGACGTGCATTAGGGATAAACAATTGAAAGAATATGAGCGCCATATCGAATTTCTAAATAGTTGGAGTTTGTATTGTTGCAACGGCGCTGCATGAAAATCGTATTGTTGAAATATGGCGCCCACTTTATCAAGAGAGCAGAAATGCAAGGTTGTCGAATGGTATTTCGAGACAAAATCACCTGTAACCGTGCAAAGAAAGTTCCGGAAGGAGTATAAGTGTCGAGACGCACCAGGCAGGCAACCAATCATGGATTTTGTCAAGCTATTTCGTGCCACTGGATGTGTTAAAGGCAAGAAAAAAGGCGGGAGCGAAGCTCGTGTTCGAACGGCCGAAGTTGTCGAAAATGTTCGCACAAGGTTGGTCCATTACCCTACCAAAAAGTCTGTTCGCCGCCTATCATTGAAGAAGGGCTGTCGTATACAACGACATGGCGAATTTTGAGAAAGGATTTACGCCTGTTCCCGTATAAGATCCATGTTTATCAGGAGTTAACAGACACTGGAAGACAGAAGCGAATACAATTTGCGTTGGAGTTTGGAGCAGAAATGGAAGCCAATCAGGACATTGTGGACAACCTGTGGGTGTCAGATGAGGCCTTCTTCCATCTGTCAGGTGACGTTAATAAACACAACGTTTGTTTTTGGGGTTCCCAGCACCCTCATGAGATTCATAAGTCACCTCTTCATCCACGAAAGGTTATGGCTTGGTGCGCGATTTCCAAAAGAGTGGCATCATTGGTCCGTTCTTTTTTGAGGGCACCGTAACGTTACAGGCTTTAACATGTTGGAAACCTTCTTCATCCCCGAGTGCGAAGGAGGCGTATACCGCTTCGACATCAATGGTTTCAACAGGATGGAGCTAGGCCTCACACCACTAATGAAGTGCTAGACTTTCTCAATCAGAAATTCGAAAATCGTGTCATTTCAAACAAGTTTCCAGATCGATTTGGGGGTGGCTTTCTTTGGCCCCCTACGAGTCCTGAACAAAATCCATGTGATTTTTATCTCTGGGGGTTCCTTAAAGACAGTGTGTTCACTACAGCACCAAGAACCTTAGACCAGCTGCGACAAAGCATCGTCGACTGCTGCACCCTTGTGGATGCAGAAATCCTGGATAGAGTTATGAACAACTTCACCATTCGGCTGCGAGCAGTTCAAAACGTTCGTGGTGGCCACATTGAGCATATCATCAAGACTTTTCCACGGGAATAAAAACTCCGAACTGCCTAAAATATCATACTGAAATGCTAAGTTTGTAAACATTAATGGGCCAATAAATCATAATACTGAGATGGTCAGAAATTGACTGAATCACCCTGTACAAATGACAGCAGATTAATTGCAACTAATTTTTTTAGATTCATTTCACAGATGGCGAGTTTGAACTAGGGCGAACTGTGAAAGATGTCAAATAATTGTAAATAAAATTCTAGACTACAAAATTTATTGCTTAATTTTTGATTATTCATTTGGGTAGCTTTTTTTAATTTCATGAGGGAGAATCAATGGCATTTGTTTTTCAAACTTTTTAGTTTCCTGATTATTCTTTTCAAATTATTATCAGTTATCCTGTATTTTCACTGTTCTACAAGTTACCCTGTCCACATTAAATTAAATGATCATTGAGATTTAACAACTATGTGAAAAAGAAAAATAGAATAGGAAAAAAAAAACATTAGCCTGTCTTTTTTTAAAAAAATTTCAAATTCATAAATCTATATATATAAAGAAGGATGTTTGTGGGTCTGTCTGTGGGTCTGTCTGTGGGTCTGTACGTTTTTTATACAAATCTACAGTTTTATTCCGATCTTGATAAAATTTCGCATACATGACCTTCAAAGCATGAGGAAGGTCACTGTCTACCTCAGATTTCGGAAAAATAATAAATATCGATAAAAAATCGATATTCATGGTTATGGCAAGGCAAATTAATGAGAAATATCTCATGACCAACAATGCAAGGCAAAGTTTGTACAACTATAGGTATCAACAATGGTATCAACACGCAATTCACAAACGCTCTGCATGGACCAACAACCAATATCTCATAACTAACAATGAAAGGAAAAGTTTGTGCAAGTGTAATTATCCCGGGCAACGCCGGGTACCTCTTCTAGTCTTCTATATATATAAAGAAGGATGTTTGTGGGTCTGTCTGTGGGTGGGTCTGTACGTTTTTTATACAAATCTACAGTTTTATTCCGATCTTGATGAAATTTCGCATACATGACCTTCAAAGCATGAGGAAGGTCACTGTCTACATCAGATTTCGAAAAAATAATAATTATTGATAAAAAATCGATATTCATGGTTATAGCAGGGCATATTAATGAGAAATATCGCATGACCAACAATGCAAGATAAAGTTTTTGCAACAATGGTATCAACACGCAATTCACAAACACACTGCATGAACCAACAATATATATCTCATGACCAACAATGCAAATAAAAGTTTGTGCAACAATAGGTATCAACAATGGTTTCAACACGC
>JAHWFO010004193.1:1437181-1466049 GCA_023313115.1 Rhysida immarginata
TAGAGGTTGAATTTCCAAAAACCCTTTCTTAGTGCTCACGTACATTTTGTAAAGAACCTCTGTACAAAATTTTAAGTTTCTAGGCCTTATGGTTTGGGCTGTGCGTTGATCACTTACTCAATCAGTTTCTTCTTTTATACAGGGTGGCGCAAAATTAATCACTCTATCGGAAGATGGCGCAATTATTGCAAATGGCGTCGTACGTCAACCATATTTGACATTTGTGAACTAGACAGCTGCAGAATACAAACAGACAATCAATGGAAAGCTATACTCCGCAAGAGCGTGGAATAATTGTGTCGATTTTTTGACCAATAATCGGTCGGTGGTGTTAGCGCAGCGTGCATTTCGACGTCGATTTCCTAATCGTGTCGCGCCAACTGGGCAAACATTCCGCCGCTTAGCTGCTCGACTCGAACAGACTGGAACCACAAGAGACTGGTCGTTCTGCCGAGAATATCGCGGCTGAGGCTACAGGGCCATGATGAACGACTTCTTACTGCCGGAATTGGAGGAGCGGGGCTTGGTGAAAATGTGGTTTCAACAAGACGGTGCAACCGCACACACAGCACGAGCCACAATGGATATTGTGAAGGATGCGTTTCCTGGTCGCGTAATCTCCCGTTTTGGCGATTTGGCATGGCCATCAAGATCGCCCGATTTAACCGCCCCAGACTTCTTTCTTTGGGGCTACTTGAAGTCGCGGGTTTATGCCAACAAGCCTCAGACAATCGCAGCCCTTAAAGAGAATATTCGACAGGAATGCGAACAGTTATCACCGGAAATCTTGCGGAAAGTCATGGAAAATGCGATAAAACGGGTACAAATGTTTATCAACACTGGCGGCAGCCACTTGACGGATGTCATCTTTTCCACTTAACAGAAAAAAAATGTAAAGGTCCTAATAAAGATTTCCATCACTCAAAATCATTTTTTTTTATTTAGTAAAAAAGTTATACAAAAACAAAATTGGATGATTAATTTTGCGCCACCTTGTATATATAGACTAGTTGAAGTACCCGCCGTCGCTCGGAGTAAAATATAGTTTTATCATATTTATATATACATGGTGGTGTACAAACATGGGGGAGGGTTGATAGAGGGAACAAATCTCAGCAACATTTTCCCCTTTCATTTATTTCTCTGGGTATTGTTTTTGAGATAAATGTTGGACGTCGCGTAGACGTGATATGCACTCAACTCGTAATTCTGGAACACCTCAAAATCATGATCAATCATGTAATAAAAAGAACAAAAACACATTGCATATAGTACAATAATGTGACTTGTTTTTATGAAACATGCAAATGTTTTACAATAAGTATTCTAGATTAGTAAATGAAAGGTCTTAAGAGGATTTTTTCTTTTTTTTCCATGCCAAACCTCAGATGTTGAAATTATTGATGAAAACTGGAATATGAAGAGGTAAATGTTGCTGTGGAATTTTCTTTCCTATTTTCATTAATAATTTCAACAGCTGAGGTTTGGCGAGAAAAAAAAAGAAAAAACATCCTCTTAACACCTTTCATTTATTAATCTTTAACGATTATACGCCAGTAGGAAAGATAGTCCCAGCCTACGAACTGGGTACTGCTCCAACATGTAGATAGCGTTAATGCTTCCATGTCCACAGTGGCGCAATCGGTTGGAGCGTCTGGTTCGAACTCTGGCTGTGGAATTTTCTTTCCTATTTTCATCAATAATAAGTGTTCTAATTGACTCCCTCTGTTTTTCATAGTTATGTATACAGGGTGTTCTCAAATAACGTGTACAAATTTGAGGGGATGATAGAGGGATCAAGTCTAAGCAACATTTCCCTCTTTCATTTTTTTCTCTGGGGCATTGTTTTTGAGATAAAAAATGTTGGAAGTCGCATAGACGTACTATGCCACTCAATCCCTGCTTCTGGAACACGTCAAAATCATGGTCAATCATGTAATAAAAAGAACAAAAACACATTGCATACACTACAATAATGTGACTTGATTTTTATGAAACTTGCAAATGTTTTACAATAAGTGTTCTAATTGAATTCCTCTGGCATGAATGCATGCTTTACAACGTCGCCTCATGGACGGACGTACACGTTCAAAAGTCCCTGGTTCTTCGCGAATCTGGTCCGCAGCTACGGCGATACTGGCTACCAGCTCTTCATCGGATCTCACAGATGTCTCGTATACCATTGTCTTTAATTTTCCCCACAGAATATAAACAACTGTTTTCTGCAGTTAGGATTTCAATATTTTTTTATCTCAAAAACAATGTCCCAGAAAAAAAATGAAAGAGGGAAATGTTGCTTAAATTTGATCCCTCTATCACCCCCTCCCCCAAGTTTGAACACGTTATTCGAGAACATCCTATATACAGAGTCCGCCAAAAAATGTATATCCACTTCAGCAAAAGAAAAAAAACTGTATAAAAGTTGTAACACTAAATTCATACAGGCATCAAGCAGTGGATATAAGTCCCCTTTGACTTCTACAATTACGACAGCTGTTCAAAGTGATTATCATAAGCGTTGAGATACTTATGAATACGGCGAACAGTTGCTCCTATCCATTTCCTAAGAAACTCTTATCAGTAATCTCCTATGTCTACGTGGCAACTGTGGTCTTATTTTATCGGGATCGTCCTCATGCAATACCTGTAATAATATTGGGGTGCAAGCTTTCGATTTTCCTGTTACGGAAAAAAAATTGTAGATGATATCTAGTAAAGTGTGTATAAATTTTTTGGCGGACTCTGTAGAAAGTAAAAGATACATTGTATTCCCGCGCGAAAGGCTTGCATCATTGTTAATACTGCTTCACGGAGCAATCGCAAAAGTCTTCATTAAACAAAGCAAATAACAACGTCACAATTTTTAACGCTGACAAAAATCCGACTTAGATAATAAATAAAAGATACACTGTATCTCATGCCAAAGAATTTCAGTCATTGTTGATGCTGCTTCACTTAACAATCGCAAAAATCATCATTAACAAAGCAAACATCACAATTTTTTAAGGCTGGCAAAAATCCCATTCAGATCAACAACAACTTATAAATAAAAAATTAATTAAAATAAAAAAACTTTTTGTAGTGGACCGAATTGTGAATCTAACCCATTCTCGAATCCACTTCAACACACAAAAAATTTCATCAAAGTCGGTCTAGCCGTTTAGGAAGAGTTCAGTCACATACACACGCACAGAAGAATTATATATATAAAGATTAATATAATTAATATCTATACTGTAATTATTGTAATTAATTATTACGATATAACTACAGTATAATTATGCAATATGTTTTTTATTCATAGTTATTTCAGAACGATATGGACAGAGGCTTTATAATACCATATATTAATTGTTTTGATTTTTGTTCCTGTCTTTTTCAAAGTATATTTTCCAAATCTCGTTGGTTTGCTTTCTTTGTGAAGCCACTCTTTTTTATTCTTTTGTTTATACTACTTTTAATAAATTGTGCGTTTGTATTTATTTAACAATATAATTTTTTTTTCTTCCCAAAAACTTGTATTCATTTGAATATTATTGATCTAAGGAGTTTAAATGATTTATTTTAAATTTAAATGTGGTTAGTCTCCTTTTAATGGGGAAAAATCGTAAAATTAAAAGGAGACTAACCACATTTAAATTTAAAATGTATTCATTTGCTCTAGAAACGCCATAATCATAGAATATTCACGCGATTGAAATCACCGAAGCTGCAGGCGATGAGCATATCACCATTGCTTTTCTACTACGAATGCCTGTCCACGACGGACGTTTTGGACGACCAGAAAATATTTGCTCAAACAAAACCCTCCTCGACGCGTCCGTAGCGCCGCAGTTCTGTGTGGCCACTTACAATGTGGCGCACAAAACCCTCCTCGAGGCGCAAATTTTTTGGACGCGTAGCGGCTGTCCCGTCCATTGCGTCCGTCGCAGTTTGTGTGGACGCATCTTAATTTTTTGCTTTCGGTGATTTAAATCATGTGACTATGGTACGATTATGGCGTTTCTGAGCAAATAAATACAAAGGAATAAAAAATAATGGCTTTACATAGACAGCAAACTATCTAGTATCAACGTTTATTCCTGTATTTTTCAAAATATACTTCAGGAACAAATATCAAAGAAAGTTATTCTTTTATCTTAATATTTGGCATTGTTAAGCCTCAGTCCATATCGTTCCGAAATACTATGAAAGAAAAAAAAACATTTGGCATAATTATAATTGTAATAAACATCGTTTCTTTACGTAAATCTTCAAATAAGCAATGAAATAAACAGACTTGTATACAAATCGGAGCGAAAATAGCATCCGTCGCGTCCGTCGCGCAGCGCTCTGTGTGGCCGTACCTTTATAGCTTGATTTGAGATTTGAGGTTGAGGCTGCAAGGTGCCTGCCAAGAGACTTATATAATATTTAATATATATTAGCTGAATTTTTAAATACCACACTATGATTAAACAAAATTTCAGGACCGTAGGCCTTTCCGTTCAAATTTTATAGCTTCAATTGTATTTGAGGTCTCCATGGGCCCCGAGGCCTATACCACTCTCCTTGTATATTGTCTATTATTTTTAAGTAACGCACTGTAAATATGCAAGAATTCAGATTTCTGGACTTCCAGTTCAAAAGTTATAGCTTGATTTGTGACTGGGGGCTCAGGGCCCCTGTCGAGATCCAAAAGTCTATACCAGTTTTTAGTGTATATTAGCTAAATTTTTAAGTAATTTTCTATAAGTAAGCAAAATTTCAGATTTCTAGACCTTTTCGTTTAAAAATTGTAGCTTTGCTTGTGTTTGGGGCCTGTGGGACTCTGCTGTTGCTTATGTTTCTTTTTTTGTAGATTGGCTATATTTTTTAAAACCAAACTAAAAATATACAAAATTTCAGGTTTCTAGACCTTTCCGTTCAAAAGTTATAACTTGATTTGTATTTGAGACCTCAGGGTCTTCTGGCGGGCCCCATAGGCCTACATCACATTTCTTGTATATTTGCTACATTTTTTTAATACCACACTATAAATATACAAAATTTCAGGTTCCTATGTCGTTCTGTTCAGAAGTTATAGCTTCAGTTGTATTTGGGGCCTCGGGACCTCCGGCGGGGCCCTAGAGGCTTATATCACTTTTCTTGTATATTGGTTTTATTTTTTTAGAACCGCATTACAAATTTACGAATTTTCAGGATTTTTGCCCTCGTTCAAAAGATGAAAAAGGAACTATGAAATTCATACAAGTGGCCCCTAAGGGGCCCCGGGCCACCCAAGAGGATTCGCTATATTTTTCGCTATAGGGCCTACGTATGTAGAAAATTTCAAGCCTCTAGGTCAATCCTTTCAAAAGTTATGGCATCAAAATGTTACGAGCAGTAGCGGGAGGATTCGCTATATTTCAAATAGAGTTCTTTAAATTCTGACGTCAAACAGTCAAACTTTGACGTCACAAATTGCCCAAACGCAATCAAACGCCATAGAATTGAAAGGAAGTCAGTTGGGAAAACCACAAAAACACATGGTTTGGTCCACTCTAGAGGATTCGCTATATTTTTCGCTCCGTCCTCTGTATAGGGCCTACGTGTGTTCAAAATTTCAAGCCTCTAGGTCAATCCTTTCAAAAGTTATGGCGTGTGACATACATGTTACATACATCTGTACCGTCGTTAATAGGGTTTTAGATGATGCTAAAACCCTAAAAATCAAAACGGGCAGCGATAGAAATACACCGTGTGTTGCAATTATGCTTGGGACAACAGTGAATTTTCAGGCAGACAAACTTTCGAAATTACAAACGGTGTATTTCTATCGCTGCCCGTTTAGTTTTTATTGATTTTTCAAATAAATAAATCAGTTTTGAAACACCCGGTATCTCAGTTATCGTTCAAATTCGGGCCCATGTTCATATGAACTTTTTTGCTTAGAATCATCCATACTACCTCCACTAAAAGTTTGTGATAGGGTTTCAGACTCACCCTGTATATCGTTATAACACGGCTTTCTTGGCCATACTGTACAAACCTCAATTCAAAAAAAAAAAAGCTAATACACTCGGACTTTGGAGTTTTGTACCCTGTTTGCGATGTGGTTGTAATTAAAACTGATAGAATAATCGTGAAATATAATTATTTCATTGAAAAAATTGTACTTTTTGCAAAATGCTGACGTGTATGCCCGCAACACGTGTCAAAATAGTTGGGACATGCGCAAAAGAAACCCCCCGAATGTTCGAGAAACGGCTAGAACATGGCGAATTCGAGATTGCATGAGCATATAAGACACAGAATAGTCGGGTTCCGCAGTTGTGTCACCGTTATGGGTAGAGGAAGGCCCGTTAATAACGAATCCAAAGGTATGAAAATAATGAATCGCAACGGGAAATTGCTAGGATTTTGAATCTGTCTCCCTCTACCGTTCATAATATTGTTAAACGTTACCGCGAACCCGGTGAAATTTCGGTACGTAAAAGACAAGAACGAAAACCAGTATTTAACGCACGTGGCCTGCGATCCTTCCGGCGATACTGCGTTAAAAATAGGCATGCTTCTGTAGTTGAAATCATCTCTTGGGCTCAGAGATTCTTTGGAAAACGTGTATCGACCAGTACAATTCATCGCTGTATTCGGAGATGCAACCTAAAGCTGTACAATGCTCAACGCAAGCCATACATAAATACCGTCCAGAAATGCCGTCGACTTCAGTGGGCAGGAGCTCATGCAAGATGGTCCATAGCAAAGTGGAAACGCATCCTATGGTATGATGAATCCACCTTTCAAGTCGTTTACGGAAATAATCGACGTCGGGTTCTTCGGAGCAAGGATGAAAGGGACCACCCAGATTGTTACCGCCGTACGGTTCAGAAATCCGACTCAGTCATGGTATGGGGGTGCATGAGTGCCCAGGGTTTGGGCAAACTGCACTTCTGTGATGGTAGTCTTAACGCTATATACGGATTCTAAAGGAACAAATGTTGCCATCTAAATGACGATTATTTCATCCTCGTCCCTGCATACTTCAACAGGACAATGCCAATTCCTATATTGCGCGTTCCGCGAAGGCCTGGATGCGTAATCGTCGATTGAGGGTACTTGATTGGCCTGCGTGCAGTCCTATTGAAAACGTTTGGCACATTATAAAGCGCAAATTGCGCCAACGCACAGTTGCACAATTAAAAGCCTATATTCAGCAGGAATGGGAAAGAATTCTAGTCGGAAAATTAGACGACCTGGTGTCGTCGCTTCCAAAACGGTTGGCTAGTGTCATTAAACGGAAAGGCGACGCAACCCAATGGTAAAATGTGAAAAAATATAAGCGCTATTCCAACAGTTGTGGCACTTGTTGCGTACCAATGTACAATGTAGCCTGCATTTCTTGAAATAGCAATAAAGTTTGTGAAAGGAATTATGTTGAAGCTGTGTTTTTATACTTTTAATAATTTACTACACATAACCTACATAACGAACAAACCAATCGGTACTTTGTATATATGCAACTTTTCATTGTGTCCCAACATTTTTGGAATTGCGGTTTGTATACAGCGTGTAAAAACTTACAGCTTGAGTTCCTTGTAGCCAGAGAAGCAATATATGTCCCATGAACATAGGGTCACAAACGCTTCCTTCTGAAGATAAAACCATGCGACATTGTCCTACACGTCAACTGAACACAGTTACGTTGTATGCTGATAATGGCTCTATCCAATCTTCATTATTTCCAACAAAAGGAAAAATACTGATTGATACTCTTCGCCAGCGGATCGTGGACAATTGCGATGTCATCCGTAACACACCCGGTATTTTCCAACGGGTTCGCCAGTCAATGCAACGACGTGTGCAGGCCTGCGTGGAATCTAACAGAGGTCATTTCGACCATGTACTTTAGCACGTCTGGATTGTTCTGTTTCTGTATAAGCCGGAAATAAACCTAGTTCGTAACACTGAACGGATTTGATGTGACAATTGCGCCAGCTATTGTAAGACAACATCGCTCGGTTGTATCTCTAGAAGGAAGCGTTTGTGACCCTATGTTCATGGGACATATATTGCTTCTCTGGCTATAAAGAACTCATGCTGTAAGTTCATACAAAGGTATAATCCAAATTTCACACACAGTTGAGAAGCAGTAAGGTGACCAGATTCTGTTAATACATGAGGGGTCGGAACTCAACCATTGTCAAGTTAATGGGGAGCAAATGACAAGTAATAAAGCATGCAAATGATGGCACGACACAAACAGGTCGCATTTCTCTGGCAAGGAACACGTACTTTTGGAGGTTGTGCCCTTGGCTATTCGCATGCAAATGTGGTTCCAACATGATGGAGCGCCCGCTCATTTTAGCCGTGAGGTGCGCAATTACCTTCATCAGTCACTGGATCTGAAGAGGTGGACCTGTGGCATGGCCTCCTAAGTGTCATGCGCACAGCGGAAGATGAACTAATTAAGCTACAGAAGTAAGGGATACTAAGGTTAATTTTAAATGCACAAAATTTTATTTAGCAAAGAGACTACAATCACTTCATCTTTTTTCATCCATTTCCGCTCTCATCGGGCCGTTCCATTCTTGCCTATCGGGGAGCTTTCTCTCGCTTCGCTGCTATGCTTTCCTCTCTTCCACGGCGTTGCCGAGCATCTTATCTGGCGCCTCAAGGCCGCTTCGCTGATACAGTCATAAGTCTCTTTTCGTCGTTTATGAACACTAGGTCACCAGGATCTCAATCCGCTGGATTAATTTTTTTGGGGCCATATGAAATCAGTTGTGTACCGAACACCTGTGATAAGCATTAAAGATCTGGCAGCTCGCATCGCAGTTGTTTCAGACATCAGAGAAATGCCCGGAATCTTTGGCCGCATACGGGAGTCCATGTTGCGCCGATTCCATGCATGTGAGGCCATGGCTGGCTCACATTTTGAGTATCTTTTGTAAAGCTTCAGAGGATTTGCAGGTCCATAATAAACGTGCGCACAGTGCATACTTACTCATGTGCTTTCATGTGCACTCTGATTACTGCTCCCCCCCTCTAACGTTACCATGGCAATGGTTGACTTCCGACCCCTCATGTATTGACAGAATCTGTTCACCTTCATGCCTTCTACCTGAGTGTGAAGTTAAGATTATACCTATTGAAACACCCTATGTAATATTTTTCAACATTAATTTGAACAACGGGGGGGGGGGGGGAGGTTGGCGTACAATAAAACCCTCACTAATATCTTATGATTTATTCTTTAATATTTTTTATTAGGAAAAAAGACAGAAAAAGAGGCACCCCGGAAACACGCTATCGGAGAATTTCAATATGGACGATCTGCGTGGGGTAAGTGGGTTAGAAACAGTTGCTAAGGATTCTGGGACTGGATAGATGCTCTCTCGTAGATGATTGGCTGCGCATTCGGGACGACTTCTGAAAATTGATGATCCGGTTAATGGTAGGAATACATGCTATTGCGAAATAGACTGAGATAGAAAATGGCTTACGTATTTTCAAAAGTGTGCGAAGAAACCTGGCAGTGACTAGAGTTTCTGTATAAAGAGAGTACGGACAACTCAGCCTTGGCGACTTGGCATTAATAGTAGCTCTAGCAATGCATTTTTTAAGGCACATTAAAAAAAAACAAATGAGGAGCATAAAAAAGAAAAATGAGGAGAATAAAAAATTCATCAAAAATAGTCTATTCTAAAAACTATTTACATGAATAAGAAATGTTTAAAATAAATAAAAAAATAAACAAAATATTGAAATGCATTTTTAAAGGCACATATAAAAAGACAAAAGAGGAGAATAAAATATTACCATCGTGCACAAATATGTACGCGCGATTTTCTGCTTTTAAAGCTATCAAAAACTTTAACTGAAATTAATAAATACTGCAAAAAAAAATAGTACCAAAAGTCGCCACAGGGGGCGCTTATTTCAAGTAAACAATGAATACATTTGCATAAGCGCGTTCCGTGTTGAGCAATCATGACAATAAAAGGCAAGGCTGAGGATTTCCCATCATTCACGAACGAAAGGCCTGACGATGACCTTACTCTGCCTGACCGGGCGTTATTAGTCAAGTTGTTTTATCAGAAGAGCGAAAATGCAAGTGCTGCCCTTCGTGAATTCCGGCGATTGAAAACGTTACGAAGAGGGCCGATGAGCATAACTAACTTACGGAAAATGATTGAACGATTTGAATCTACCGGAACTCTAGGAGTGTAACCAGGCCGGGGACGCAAACGAATCAGGCAGCAACACGTTGAAGAAGTTGCAACTACTGTTGTGGAACAGGAGATGACTACTGTGCAGGCTACCAGCAGTGCACACGCAATAGCACGCCAAACAGATATCCCATATTGCATAAGACGGTGAGGAAAATATTGCATAAGATATTGACATTTTATCCCTATAAACTCACACCTGTTCAACAATTGCTTCCTGGAGATGAACGTACCCGAACTGACTTTTCGTTGAGATTTTTAGCACGTATGGAAGTGGATGATGCATGGCCATGGCAAATTTTATGGAGTGATGAGGCACATTTTTATTTGAATGGTGATATCAATACCCACAACTGCTGTATTTGGGCTGCATCAAATCCACAAGTGTGTCTGCCAACTCCTATGCATTCACCGAAACTAACAGTATGGTGCGGCTTTACTGCTTCTTTCATCATCGGCCCGTACTTTTTTGAAGAAATCCGTCCCCGTGGACCGGTGACTTGTTCCGTCAATTCTGCCAGTTATGCCGATATGCTTGAGAATTTTGTGATACCACGATTGCAGGAAAAGGGTTGTCTGGATTCTACCATTTTTATGCAGGATGGTGCGCCACCGCACATCAGGTGCAGCAGATCTTGCGAGAACGTTTTTCAGACAACAGAATAATTAGTCGTGCATTTCCCATGGTATGGCCACCCAGGTCGCCTGATCTCAACCCTTGTGATTTTTGGTTATGGGGATATTTGAAAAGCCTTGTGTATCAAGCACATGTTCCTGACCTCTCAACCTTAAAGGATCAAATAACGTTACATATCAGACTAATTAATGCAGATATGCTGTCGTGTACCGCATGCAGCTATTGGAACAGCACACTGCTGGTCATATTGAAACACATTTGTAATTAAAAATAAAACATTGTTTATTGTTGTTACTAAAGTTGATTTGTATGGTATTTGTTCATTTGACAATTAGGTATTCATTGTTTTCTTGAAATAAGCGCCCCCTATGGCGACTTTTGGTACTCTTTTTTTTTTTTTTTTGCAGAAATCGAAACTGCATGTTCCACTAGGTATATACACCAAAATGTACTGCATTTGGCCTAATAGAATTTTACGTTAGCGAGCTCTGAACACCTCACGTTATTTCTTGCCCACCCGGTGTATACTAAAACTCTTCCGCGTATTTATTTATTTATCTGTAATTCTATCTCCTCCTAGACGGTTTGAGCTAGCGACTTGAAATTTTCAGGGCAGGCTTATCAATAAAGGACCTGCTCTATCGCCAAATATCAGCCCCCTACGACCCTTCCACTTCCCCACTTTCTGGGGTTTTCATTTAAAGTTATCTGCTTTTGCTTTGTAATTCCCCTCAACAGATGGCGCGGGCGGGCGAAGCCGCGGGTAACAACTAGTTTTCATTGTATACATGAAACAAATTCATTTACAGACTTAAAATTAACTTTTTTATTTATTGAATTTAAAATAAAGAACGAAAAATAAATTTAATAATGAAATATATTCGAAAAGCACCTATTTCCCAATGCTATACCTATGCTAAGCGAACCCATGATTCCACTAACAAGTTATTCAAGCATTTAATTAGGCGAATATTTATTTTTCCTCCGTAGAAAAAAATTTACGGTTTCCGTTATTTACAGACTGAGAAATAATTACAAATCTAGAAAAGGTCGTAGCATGCTCCATAGAAACGCAGGTTAAACAGCCAGCAGATTCCACCCATCCGTCGGAGGGCGCCACCGTCTGCTCACTACCATCACTTAGCATGGGAAATGGCGAAGCTGTCCATTCTGTATTATTCTGTGGTTTAAGAATCTGGTCAGAATCTGGTCAGACAATAGGAGGTGGAAGATCCCCAGAAAATAGTAGCGTAGCAAAGTAAGGAGTGTATCAGGGAGCATTAGAAGTAAGATATAATATGGAAGATATTGAAGCCTGCAGATCATTCCTTGATTTTTGTTTAGTTTAGTATCTTGTACAGAGGGTAGATGATCGCAGAACAATAATCTGCGGCATTTACTCCTTCGAGGGAGTTTTGCGCCATCCCAGTAACTAACGACTGCTATGAGATGGAAGAGCTGCTGGCGCACGAACAAACCAGTGGCTATCACTAGCTGCTGGACATCCAGCACTGGTCATTCAGCAAATAGGTCAAACTAAAGTCCCCCAACAGCTGTGCCCCAAATAGCCGTCCCACCCAGCTGTGGTCGTCAAGCCACTGGCTGTCACCCAGCTAACAGTAAGTAAAGCCTGGGTTTAGTTCTTAGTAAGTAAAATATCAATATGAAAGTCCCAAATTAAATTATGAGTTAAAACTAATCCAAGATATTTAATTGAGTTCGTAGTTGAAATTAATTGGTTGTCGTAGTAAATTAACGGAGTGTTAGGGATGTTACATTTGTTACGTTGATAGAAGAACATAAATTTGTTTTTTTCTATGTTAACCACCAAAGAATTCTCATCGATCCAGTTTTTTAATTCGGATAAAATCAGATTAAGTGTTGTTATAAGTTTTATAATATCAGAATTTGAAAATAAAAGGTTAAAGTAACCGACATAACGGATAATATCAGGTTGTTGCAAAAGTTTTTTTCCGGATTTTTATTCCAATACAGATTGAACTTGAATGACAGATTCAGCTCACGCAGATGCCGGGCAATGGTTGAAAAGTGAACCTTGAACTGTTCTGCGAGTTCCTTCGTTGTTACATTGTGATCTTCATCAATTGCTTGGCGTAGATCACCAACTGAAATCATGTTTGGCCGACCAGAGAGGTGCATCTTGAAGAGTGCTATCTCCGCGTCTGAACCGGCGATACCATTCTTCTATTGTACGTAAACTAACAGTGCCATCAACTAAACGTTGGCAAATGTTTCGGTGACATTGTGCAGAACTGATCTTTCCAGAATACTCGTAGAAGATTATTGTTCGAATATGCTCGCGTGAAAGGTCCATTTCAGACCGTTGATGGCACTCACAGATATATAGTCAGAAAATTGATTCTTGTATGTAATATAGCAAAGATATTCAGGAATTGAATGCAATAATTTGTTTGAAAACATATGAACATCCCCCTCGGAAAATGAGCCCTTCTTGGGCACGGGTACTAGAACCGGAAGAAACTTTTGCAACAACCTGATATTAGTTTCAAAGGGAGATCATTAATGAACAAGTTAGACAGTGAAGGAGGCGCTTCAACAGTGAGGGGCATAGAGGCATAATTGACAATTCGACTCTCCCTAAGTTGTGGAACAATTCGGCGATGGCCCTTTCCTGTTTCAACACGATAATGCTCCTCCTCACAAAGCAAAGGTCTTAAAGGGATGGTTTAATGAATTGGACTTTCAAGAAATGGTGTATCCTGTCCAGACCCCGGATTTAAATCCGATAGAAGCACTTTGGGGTGATTTGGAACGAGGATTATGGAACAGACCGACTTGCCCAGCATCTGCCACCGACCTCGCCAACGTACTGGTTGCAGAATGGAACATAATTCCACCAGCTACGTATCAAAACCTAGTGGAAAGCCTTTTTAGAAGAATGGAAACTGTTATTCCTACGAAAGGCAGATCTACCGGATACTAATCTATAAAAAACATCGTTTTCTCTCCTAATACATGTGTCAGGATACTCTTGTCCAGGTAGGGTAATTATGAATTGAAAAAGTACTTGATGCGGCGGAGGCGAAATCCAAAGAGGATTAATGTAGCAAAAATGAAGTACAGGGTGATTACAAAAGAACTTCACACTTTTAAAAATTTATTACATCAAAGCTATTCGGAATATAGACACACCACATACGGATTCTTAAAGAAAAACACTTGAAGTTTATTGTGACACAGTTAAAGATGTTCAATATGACCCCCTGTAGTCGAATTCGTCCCAAACCCGCATTAACATGTCTCCATCAATCCTACGTATCGCTACCGTAATGCGTTCTTTCAGCTCGTCTAGGTCACGGGGAAGGGGTAGGGTGAAGACCTTGTCCTTTACACATCCCCATAAAAAGAAATCACAGCGGTGGATTGGTCGAGCAAACAATAACCTGGAACTTGCAAAGTGGCCACCGCGGAGCCCCGACCTCACACATTGTGATTTCTTTTTATGGGGGTGTGTAAAGGACAAGGTCTTCACCCTACCCCTTCCCCGTGACCTAGACGAGCTGAAAGAACGCATTACGGTAGCGATACGTGGGATTGATGGAGACATATTAATGCGAATTTGGGACGAATTCGACTACCGCATTGATGTATGCCGTGTCATGACAGGGGGGCATATTGAACATCTTTAACTGTGTCACAATAAACTTCAAGAGTTTTTCTTTAAGAATCATATGTGGTGTGTCCATATTCTGAATAGCGTTGATGTAATAAATTTTTAAAAGTGTGAAGTTCTTTTGTAATCACCCTGTATTATGTTTTAGCAGACGTTTAGTATAGACGCGAATCTCAGTTTTGGAAGCACATAAACACTTCAAAAATGTTCCACAAAGTTATCCTACAAAAAACCAACCGGTCTCTATAGTACAGGGTGATCCAAAAGTCCCGCACATCTAAATTCGACTGTCTGTCTATCGTGTAACAGTTGAAAAGTTTCATCGGCTACTTTGTAACTTTTATATTTTGAGCATATGTTGTAAAAAATAGACATGTGTTGTGTAAATACTATATGTATATCAAATAGTATTAAACCAGCTGAGATGCCCGTCTTCGCCGAGCACTTCAAGGCAAAACGAAGGCGGGATATGAATATCTATCTACCCTAAGTGTATACCAATGTTCTTTATGGACTTGTTAATTGTCATTGCATAAGCTGGGCGAACAGGAAATTGTCGACATTCGAACTTCACAAAATGATCAGTCGTCTGTGACGGTATTCTTGGTATTAAAAAGAATAGTCCTGTGTTATCCATCCTGACTAATATAGCTTGTAATGAACTTGATTATTCGGAATTGGCTGTTGTATTGCTTAATACCCCAAACGTTCAACCTAATGATCGTTGACCCTACAATTTACCGTCAACTTCGGATATTGCTGTGGTTTTACCTCGTAGAGGAATCAGTGCATATCGTGATATCTTTTGCGCCAGTGCACGGATGGTAGAAAATCACCCATCTTATGATCCTCAGAACTATGTGCTTTTGTTTGCATACAGAACGCAAGGGTGGCATATTACCGTGCAGTCGAAGAACAATGCTCATACCAAACGTGTTACGATACGCCCGTTTTATGCTTACCATCTTCAAGTTCATCACGTACATGTTTAAGCTCGGCGAAGACGGGCATGTTTAATTTTTTTAATAAAACACATTATTCATTGGAAAATTTATAATATTAAAAAGTAAAAACGTGGTGATTTTGAATGATACAAAACATCTGACCATCTGAAAAATGACCCCCCCCCCCGACCTTGGAACCACAAATTCACTCTTTTGAGGAAATTTTCAATTGATATAATTGCTGGGAAATTTCAGCAATGTTGTGTCGAATTTCAACTTTGAGGTTCTTAGTAGTTTGTGGTTTATTGGTGTACACTTTATTCTTATGATAACCCCAGAGAAAGATGTATAACGATGTCATGTCACATGATCTTGGCGGCCAATTCACATTCGCCTTGCTGCGAGTTAATACGACCTTTAAATTTAACCTGAATGTTTAATAATGAGAGCATTTTCTACTCTGATTTTATCACGAAAAAAATGACGGCAAAATCAAAATGTCAGTTCATTTTGAGACACCCTTTCTAATTTGTTCATTCTAGGGCCATACTACGAATGAAAAATAGGATCTCTAAAATAAACAAATTAGGATTATATTTAAAATATAAAGTTTGAATTGCACTCAAAAATTGGCAAACTAAATCACGTTTATGTATTCAATTTCGACTTGAAAGAAGATCTTATCCATTCATAATAACCTAATAGGTCGTTTACCGTTAATAAACGACTGTATCTAACATAACCTTCCATTGTATAGTTTTTGACACTAACACGACTGGAATATTGTTGCACAAACTTTGCCTGGCATTGCTGGACATCAGCTATATATTGTTGGTCCGCGCATATTGTTGGTCCGATGAAAATTCTTAACAATAAGCGTACGGATTCTTCGCATAGTGTAGTAAGATAGTATTATTTACAAGATTTTATCCGCGCGCAGTTTGCGCGGTAATTAGTTTCAAATTCAATTCAAATGGTTGTAAATATCGCATATTTAAATTGCTTCGTATGACGAACTCACATGTTCTCCTTTATTTATAGTAGACTCTAGTAAAGATTTAGATAAAAACTGTTCCTCAGACAACAATGGTCAGGTGATTTTTCAGTTCCGGCGTGAGCTTCAAGCAAGCGCCAAGAATGCTTAAACGTGCAACAATAATGCAAAACTGTTTCCGTGACGAACTCACATTTCTCCTTTATTAAGAGCTTTAGCATAAAAGCTACTTATAAGAATGCGCCCTTGGTCTGTACGTTTATCCGGCCGCCGTTCACCGATAACTTGAAAACGGTTTAACTTTTATCAAATTCTGTTTTCAGAAATATGACCAACAAAGTCTTAGCTCGGCCGTGTCAAGTTTTCAGAATTTTTCGTGGGCCCCTTCAAGTCGAATTCACCTGCTAAAACAGTGAGTGTAAAGAATTCAAAGATACTGGCAAGTCATATAACAATCGATTTGTCAAGAAGGAATATATTGTTATTTTCTGTTCATCTTTTACGCATTATTGACATCGGCTTGCGCACGTGAAATCGCTTTGTCGACGCACGATTGCTCAAGTGCTCATAATCTATAAGCTTATTATTAAATAGCGGAAAAATGGAGCTACTTATTGGTTTTATTTTACACACGATTTGAATCACCCTTCATCATTTCTACATTTTCGGAAATTCGGAATGTAGCTTACTATAGGCAGGTGCACCTTCACTATTTAGTTTGGTTTTGATTAGCCCACTAAGGTCGGAGTTTTGGGGGTGGAAAGTAAAGGTACCAAAAGGTCTAGGTGTATTTATGCATATAAAGGAGTGATATTCGGTATGCAGATTCCTATAAGCAAGATCTCCATATATGAAGATTTTTTTTCTCCCGAGGTATCCATGCCTTCCCGACTCGGTGGCGGAAATGCTTCGAAAAGATGGGGACTACATTGAAAAAAATAGTGTACCAACTCTGTCTGTAATAAAGGAGCTCTAAAAAAATATTTCCGGTTTTCATTTGACTGACCCTCGTAAGTAGAATAAGAATGGAGCTACTTATTGGTTTTATAATCTCAGTCCATCCCCTTCATTATTTCTACATTTTTTTGAGGTAGAAGGTTGAAATTCGGAATGTAGCTTACTATGGGCATGCCCATCTGCACTATTTAGTTTGGTTTTGATTGGTATACGGGGATCGGGGGTGGGATTCAGAGAGGGCAACATATCTATGTGCTATTTAGATACGTAAAAGCGTAAAATCCAGTATCCAGATTCTTCTAGGCAAGATCTACAACATTACTGGATTTGCGGGGGTGGCAGTCACTTGGTCCTTAGATCTATGGCAACATATGGCATGTGATATATCATACGTTCGGAAATGATGAGAAAGGAAAGAAGATACGAGATTTTTAAAATTTTTATATATTACGTTCGAGAAAAGCAATTTATTGATTAAAAAATCTTGGGGAGAGGTACAAAGTGCAGATAAAGGAGTAAAAATAGAATACTTGTCTTATCCTACTCGGGAGGCGGGGGGGGGGGGGGTTATTTATTTTTGATAAACGTATAAATGTATTTCTGCTTCACTGCTAAAGCTCCTACTTGGAATGTTTACAAAGTTTTATTTATGTTTACATAATGTTGCGAAAAACTGAAAATTATAATATCTTGTCTAGTGAAAATAATTCCCCTGTGAACCGTTGCATTGTTGCTATCTGGGCGGAAAGGCCATGATCCCTGAACGGTTAGGAATTTGAAGAAGTTATCATTTGCTAGAAGAACCTTGTCGTTTGTAATGAACTCTTTCCTTAACAGAAAGTTATCCTTGCGTTATCCAGGCGTTATCCAGGCATGATAGTTTTTAGAAGATAAATCCGGTGAATAGCGCAAAGCATTTAGTGTCAGCATCGTTTCTTGTGCGACATGAAGACGGGTCTGTCCTGAAACAATAGAACACTATATCTGTTGACCAAAATCGGTTGTTTCTATAGCAACGTTTGGTGCGTTGGGCAACATACAAAAAGCATCACTTCTTGGGGCGTAGGAGTGACTTAGGGATGCCGTCCGAGAGGCTGTGCCCTGCTTAACCATTGTTCAGATCGTTTACGATTTTCATACAACACTCGTTCTTTGTCGCAGGTGACGATTCAGTGCAGCAGAGTTTCCTGTCTATTCCTGCCATGGTAAGCAGAGATGGCCAGACTTCCAAACGCCTGGTCTTATTGGCAGTTGTTAGTTCACGAGGTAACTACAGGTACACTTTTTTATCTTACCCAAAGCTGAAAGACGCCGAACAACTGTCGTGTGGTGAACACCAGCTTCTGATGCTATCTCACGATATGTTTTTGACGGGTCAACTTCAACTGCCCTTAATAAAATATAGTCAGAAACTGCAACATGTCGTTGACCATCTGCCTTACTTTGCAGGTTTGTATCTCCTTTTCGGAACTTCATAAAACATCGGCGAACTGTGTTCTTTGATAGTGTTCTTCCCAAATTCTTTGTAAATGTTCTGAGCAGCTATTCATACAGGAAGATGACTCTCAAATCACAATTCTCCATGTTTAATTTGCTAGACAGGAATGCCAGAAAAGCCAAGCCGAAAATTGCTTTTTCACTTATCTTCTATCTCTCTAGATGAAGTGTTTGACATAATAACTTCACTCTGTAGGTGCTCCCACTTCGCCGTCCGGAGGAGCGGTCTCCAATACTTTGTCCTTCCAGGTATTTCATTCACAGGGACCTAATGCGAGGTATGTCCAGAAAGTAAGTTCCGTTTGGTAGTACAAAAAAACAAGTAAAAAAGATATATATATATATAAAAATCTCCAATTATTTTTCTACATAGCTCCCACCATTTTGAAGGCACTTATCATAGCGAGTCACATGGTTCATTTTACACACCATTTCCGAAATGTAGCTATGTCCAGTGACTTTTAACTCGACCTGTATATATCTTCCACTGAAATATATATTTAAGTATTTCTGTTAAATTTTGCTTAAAAAGGACTTATTTAATATTTATTGATTTACATTAGAGAGGAAATTTTATATCGTAGTTCGACAGCGTTAAAAATTTTATTGAATAGCTTTAATTTAGGTGTAAGGAATGTGAGATCCAGGTGGATAAAACTATTTATGATAAGACAACCATAATATTTCATTAATTTTTTTTTTTTTAGCAAAAAAGATAAGATTGTTACGCCCTCATAAAGCAATCTGCCTCGTAAATTCAACAAAAAAAATCACTAATACTATATAGATAAAAACGCCGACACTATTTATCAAATAAAAGGATAAAAAAAATTACAAAATAAATTATCATACCTAAATTAAAATCCTCTATGAGAATTTTTTGTATAATTAGTTGTTATTAAATTATTTCATAAAATTTGTAAACGAAAGATTTATAGACACTATTTATTAATGTGATTATTCTATATTATCTATGCTACTTTCCCGTATTTCATGAATATATAATCAGCAAAAGTGTGAAACTTCTGAAGAGTCTACTTCGTTGCCAAGATATGGGAAACAACCTTAAATTTGTCAGAGGTAACGCCTTCTAACACAGATTTATCTGTTGGTTCAGATTCCTTTCTGATAAAGATGTTTATAAAATCTGATCTATAATCCTTTGAAAAGTTGATTGCTTCAAAAGTTCCTGCACAACATTGGAAACTTTCTGTATACGCAGTAGAGCAAGGTAAACATTGTCATTTCCTTCGACATATTTTCTTTCAGTTCGAATTCGAAAGTTTTTTTCCTTTCCTGTAGCCCACAACCTACTTACCAAGATATTAAACGTCTATTTCTCTCAGTAAGTACTCTTAAGTATACAGGATGAGGCAAAAGTCTGGTAATAGAACGTATACTTCGTAAACTATTTGTGATAGGTTAATGAAATTAAATATACAGGGTGTACATTATCTCCTTCAAAAAAACTACGCTACGATGTAGACGAAATTCAGGCGATTAAAGTGATATAAAACACTTGGGGTCGCAAATCGCAAGCAACGCCGTAAATTGAATCTCAAACTAAGCTGAATGGCGTAGCAGAGAAGCCTGACGTTGGTGTTCTGCTGTCAGATTGGTCTCAATTTTGTGTGATTTTTTCCAGCATACTGTAGCATTGATTCAACCACAGCCTCATTCATTCATGCCTCCTTCTCCCTGTCAATTCAGTAGTTGATCCGCACCAACGATGGGCTTCTCTGAAAACGCCTTGATGTACCTTACCAACTTTTTGTTATGAAATTGGGATCCAATACGTCCATCCAGGACTTGTATGGCCAGAGGCCGACGAGTTGGGTCCATGGATGGACCAGGATCCACGACTGCTGTATGATGGTCGAGGCAGCCGGGGGTGGGGGGGGGGGGGGGATGATGAAACTAGCTGTGCCTGATGTAGCTTAACTTCACAGAAGTTGTGTTCAGTGAAAGCCCACCAGGCCACGGCCTCCCCCAAGTTTTTCCTTTAATTTTCCCTCAATAAAGCAATGATTGAAGGATGCTCTACAACTTTGCAATTGACACAAAGCCTCTGTCTGTCATAGCTTAGAAGGCAAATTTCCAAAATTTATGACCACTTTCTTGCATAAACGTGAAAATATCACTACAAAGTAGCCTCTATCCTGCTTAGTAATACTATTTTTAATTTCATTTACCTACACCAAATAGTTTTCGACAAACATGTATCGACCGTAAAATTTTGGCCATTTTGACCGACTTTCTCATGAAGGTGGTGGCCAATTTTAATCAGCCAATTTGAATTGTGTATGCTAATTTTTTCCGTTAAAACGCAATTTTCATCTTGATAGGTAGGATTTGGGCCGCCCTCTATGTATAATTTCTTGCCAAAAACTTAAAATAATGGCATTTTACTTTTTGAATTTAAATTTGAGTGGAGATTAATCAATGAACTTTTGTAACCATACGATTAGACTTTTTTTCTTGGATGACGTACGTAGTCCTCTAGTCGATCTCAAAAGAGACATTAATTTATTCAAAAAATTGAAATTTACATTAAACAAATTGCGGATGACAAAATAATAGAATAATCCCAAGATAGAGATAACAATTAGAATAATTTAGGAATAATTTCCAGAAACAGTTCAATTAGGACTAGCAGAAATGTTGCAAGTTATCTTTTTAATGTTTAATATAAAACGTATTGCAACTTTCATAGCTCAGGCTGAGCAACATGGATAGGAAATCGGATGTACAGTACATCATATCACAGCGAACAAAATGTGATCTTTATGAAACTGGAACAGCTTGACCAGATGTAGCAAAAATCCTAAAGTGCTCACAGTCTACGTTGGCAAAGGTCTTAAAGCAGCAAAAGAGGATCCAACTTTTGCAAAAAATCGCTATGTGAACGAAAACACAAGACTAGCGAGAGGTAGGACAGTAACTGAAGGTCATTATGAAGAAACACAGTTTCAAAAGGGTTAAATATATTCAGTATTGATTGATTGATTGATTGATTTATTGCTACCAAAGATAAGGATAAAGGTAGCTCGGTGCCACACAGGAATCCCCACCAAGGCACCGAGAACAAAGACAAAAAGACAAATATTGACAAGTTATTGATAAAATTATATAATTATATAAAAGAAAATATTATAAAAAACAATCCAAATTACTCTTAGCATTATGCAATTGATTAAAACAAGATAAAATTTTGAATAATAAATTAAAATTAAAGCAAGGAATATAAAACAATTCTCGATTTCTAAACCGTGTATTACAATTAAAGTTTAAGTAAGCCAAACAAAAAGGACTATCAATCTTTCCATTAATGATATTAACAACAAATTTTAAAATCTCCGCATGAAAGATGTCAACACAATCACAAATGTTCAAATCTTGCATGATCTGAGAAAAGGAGTAAATAGCAACTGTAATATAGCGGTAAAAATAAAGTTTTGCGAAAAGACTATACACTCTATGAAATCTATTCTTGACATGGTTTGATGCAAACCCCCAAATTACTGTTCCATACCGAATGACCGGTATAATAAGGGTAATAAATAATTTAATAAAAAAATTGCCACACTTAAAGCGTGAGGTCAGGTTACGAATCACGCCTAATTTAAATAGTGCGTTCTTGCAGAATCTGTCCACATGGTCACCAAAGATTAACTTACGGTCAAGGAATACCCCCAAATCTCGAATACTTTCAACCCTTTCAATCAAAGTCTCATTGACAGTATAATAAAATAAAATAGGTTTAATTTTCTTAGTGAAGGTAATAACCTTACTCTTACCATTATTAATAATCAGCCCATTATCTAGGCACCACTTAGAAAAAGTATCAACCTTGACCTGTAAAATATTACACTCAGACCGAGTGATAACCTGCTGGAATAGCTTTAAATCATCTGCAAACATGGAGGCTCCTGGCCCCAGCATCGCCAGGACATCATAACATAGATGTCGAACAGTATTGGGCCCAGGCAGCTACCCTGAGGAACCCCTCTTAAAATGCGAAAACAAGAACGAGAAATAAAATTTCCCATCTTAATGCATGCTGAGCGATCAGATAAATAACAGGAAAACCAAGCAAGCAAGGAACCCCCAATCCCATATCATCTTAACTTAGAGATAAATCTGGCATGGGGCACCATATCGAAAGCCTTTGATAAATCAAAATAAATGGTATCAAGTTGCTCGTGCTTGTCGAAGCATTCTGTAATTTTAGTGACAAATGGAACAAGATTAGTCAGGGTAGATCGCCTTCGTACGAACCCATGCTGCTCAACATCAATCATTTGTTGAAAATAGAAATAAATACGGTCAAAAACAAGACGCTCTAAAATCTTGGAAAAGTGAGTTAATAAAGACACAGGTCTATAATTATAAGTGGAAAAAGTGTAAACGAACCGTGTCAAGCAGAACTACAAACAACTACAAACGACTACATCAATGTGCGTTTCAGCCCGGAGTTCGCAAAGCTAAACCCCTGATGATTTTGAAGAAAGCACGAGTCAGTGTAAAATGGTGCAAGGAAAGGTCATGTGGGGACAAGATGACTGGAGTTACGTTCTTTTCAGTGACGAATTCACGTTCTCCTTGTCTTATGTGAAAAGAACATGTTTTATTATTAAACTTATTCAGGCACTATGAGATGTATACAAGGTATAGTCAAACCGTATGATCGAGAAGCTTGAGAGGAATGATCGATTAACAAAGAAAAAGGAAGTTATTTCTTAGACATGATTTAATTTCCTACCCCCCACGGCCAGAAATTATAATTAGTACTCCCCTTTTTTACTTCCTTGTACTAAGTAAAGGAAGTATTGTAATCGCGAAAAATTTTGGTTTTCAGGTTTCAACGGAAATATACATTTTGACCGTATCTGAATCCATTTTGACTAGTTTCGGCGTATATATGTATCTCGCATAACTCAAAAACGATTAGCCATAGAATGTTAAAATTTAGTAGTTAGGACTGTTGTACCATCTAGTTGTGCACCTCTCATTTTCATTATAATCGACTGGGCCAAAAATGTTTATTTGTGGTCTCCACAACAGATTTTATTGCATGTCTATGGAGTTTTGTTTGCGTGGAGCAGTTTGTGACCTTAGCGTTACATTGATAGTGCAAATTCAGGGCTTATTATTGGTTGAAATACGAATAACAGTGCACTATCTGTGATGATGTTACATGTATTACGTTTCAATGCGGAGGCCTTCTCTGTCTCTGTTGTTATTTTGGTTTTAACAGTCCTTTCTGTTATCTTTACCGAAGGCATTGTTAAATTCTTTGTTTGCCCTCGCGGTCATGTAAACAAAGGCTTCGTTTCCCTTCGCCTATTGTTGCGCCGTGGTTAATTTAAACTTTGTTTCGGGTCTGAACAACACCTCCTAGAAAGAAAGCCTCACAATTGAAACGTCACATATTGTTACGTCATCATAATTCGACCATTGTTGATCGTATTTCTGCCAATCGTAAACCCTAAACATGGTCGAATTATGATGATGCAATAAAGTATGACTTTTCAGTTGTGAGGCTTTCTTTCTAGGAGGTGTTGGTCTGAAGCCTAGTGAAAAGCGTGCTGTTGTGCGCCTTTTTTCCTACTTCTTGTGTGGCTCCAAACTCTTTGAGAGAATTTTGGGCCCACTTATAATTTACTGATTACCTGCTTGTGACTCTGATTGATTAATGTCATTCCATATGTAACTCATCAGCTAGTCTCCGTCCTCCGGCTGTGAAGAAGAAGAGAACTTTGTTTCGACGATCGTTTTGTTGTGCTGAATGTTATGTTGGTAATTATCTTCTATGCAGTATACAGAGTGTCCCAAATTGATGTATACACTCTTTGAAACGTTATAGCTCAGCAACAAAATGAGATAGAAATATAAGGTTTGTTGTGTATGATCCAGACAGCGCTGGAAAAGCATAGCAACAAGTTCATCGTTGTTCATTTATTTATAAACCAAAATGGCGGTGAGACTTTCATTCGATGACATAAGTGGATACTGAAGTATTATTGGAAAGTGAAGAAAGTTGGTGAGGTTCAACGACGTTGGAGGGTTGAACTTGGTATACCACCGCCAACAAGGGTAACAATAACAAAACTCCGAGACAATCACAGATGTATAGGACGAAGAGGAAGTGCTACGGAGTTCCCGCCTCGATCTTCCGATTTAACCCTTCGCGACTTCTACCTTTCGAGAAACTTTAAAGAACACCGTGTACGCCACAAACCTACAAACACTGACGGAATTAAGAGATCAGATTGAACTTTCCATCAATGATATCATTTCGTCAGCTACAATCCAGTCGGTATGTCACTCTGTTCGACGTCGGTGTTGGGAGTGTACTGTGGCAGAAGGTGGACATTTTGAACATGTTCGGGCTTAAGGAAGTTTAAGGAATAAAATACAACAAACCTTATATTTCTATCTCATTTCGTTGCCGATTTATAACGTTTCAAAGAGTGTATACATCAATTTGGGACACTCTGTATACAAAATTCACTCTATGTCTGTCTGTTCGCTATGCATTCCAAAATGGCTGGACCAATCTTGATGAAATTTTGCATGGTAATTCAGGTTGACCCAGGAAAGGTTTTAGGAAGGTCAAATTTTTCCGAGGTCAATTTATGGTGGGGAAAAAATGGAAAAAATGAAATAAATTTCACTACTACAGGAATCGAACACGGACCAGTATATCCACGGAACCCGATGTTAAATTATACACCTTTCTTCCCACTTGGCTTATCTGGCACTGCAATAATAAACGTAAAATATTTTTTTTTCTCCGTAACGAATGGCCATTGAGTCAATATTTTTGCACAGAGGATATACTCATGTTGTAGATCGACCTCCTAAAGTTTCAACCAAATCCGTGATTACATGTCCGTGCGGTTCCCTTGTAAGGCAGGTCAACCCAACAAGAGGATAAATAAAGTCCCGGGCGACGTCAGATTATCAGCTAGCAAAACTATATGCAGGATGGATATAAAAATGAGCCCCCCTTTTATTTTCATAAAAGAAGCAGATATGTCAATTTTCATGAATCCAGTGAATAGGAAGTTGTGGTTGACCTATCCCATAGTGCACTTTTCAGCATCCCAACGAGATAGAATACATAGAGTGGCTGTACAGCCGCCATATTTGAAACCAATTGAAAGTCCGTCCGCCATTTTTTCTTTAGTATAATCTGCGTGGCAGACCTGTAACTAAAGCATGGTTTCCTATGGGCGTAGTAGAGGAGCCCATGACTAAAGGAGCGATTTTCAAACCTTGGGGGTTCCGCAAAATATTTTTATTGACAGAAAATCAAATTAAAACCTTTTAAGAAATATAATAATCTTTAAAGTATTATAATAAATACTTTATTTTGTTTGTGGTAATAACAAAATCCTAAAAGTTTGATAATTTAAGTCTGCCGCGGAAGTTTGACGCAAGTGCATTGTGAAAGGAACCAAGGAACACTAAATTAAAGGATTGTGTGTGACAAATATTTTTTAAATGTACAATTAACACTTCATATTTTAACGTTTTTATTTTTTTTTATTTTTTATTTTTTTAATAGAATCAGCCTTTTGACCCTTATATATAACGAGTCTTATATACATTTGCCTGATAATTTTCAAAAGACTTTGATTTACACAAGTGATTCATTCTACACTTATAATTTATATCACTGTATCCTGCAGGTAACGGATATAAATTAAGAGAAGGACGAGACACAAGAACCCTGGAATACAATAAATAATAGTTATAAATTAAAAATACAAATTAAATAAAAAATAAGATATAAGAAAGAAAATAATATAAGAAAAAATAATAAGAAAAAATAATAAGAAAATATCTTATTTTTTATTTAAATTGTATTTTTAATTTATAACTATTATTTATCCTGCAGGTAAAAATACTGGCTAGCGAGGGGGGGGGGGGGACGCCACGAAGACCAACTATGAGAAGACGGGGTGAAAGAATGATCATCATACCCCGGGCGCAATTTACCATTACCAGAGGTTTATTTTAGCAATTTAAATTTCCATGATAGGCTTTGGCTAATCGAGGATCCCTACATACGAAAGAAATGAAGGGTATACGAACTGCCTACATTAATATAACTAATTTGTAATCTGAAATAAATATTGTTTTATCGCTTCGATTACTACAGTTGTACGCTGAACAAACTGCAGGCATGTTCACGGTCTATTATAAAAGAAAAAAGAAAAAAAATCCTTTACAAAACTCAAATAAAACCACGACTTTTTGTCACTAGAAACCCAGGTAATACTATCTGATCCAACACGTAACTGATACTGACTTCGCTTTACTACAGAAAACATGGCGACCGAGTTTGCTGCTAGTCGCCGCGAAGGGCGCTGTATACGATGGGACAGCCTCTCTATGTATTCTATCTCGTTGGAATGCGCCCTTGGTCTGTACGTTTATCCGGCCGTCCGTCCGCCGTTTGCACGATAACTTGAAAACGGATTAACTTTTTCAAATTCTGTTTTCAGAAATATGACCATCAAAGTCTTAGCTCGGCCGTATCAACTTTTCAGAATCTTTCGTGGACCCCTTCAAGTAGAATTCACGTGCTAAAACAATGAGTGTAAAGAATTCAAAGATACTGGCATGTCAAATAACAATCGATTTGTAAAGAAGGAATATATTGTTACTTTCTGTTCATCTTTTAAGCATTATTGACATCGGCGCGCGCACGTGAAATCGCTTTGTCGATGCACGATTGCTTAAGTGCTCATAATCTATAAGCTTATTATTAACTAGCGGAAAAATGGAGCTACTTATTGGTTTTATTTTACACACGGTTTGAGTCACCCTTCATCATTTCTTCATTTTTTGAGGTAGAAGGTTGAAATTCGGAATGTAGCTTACTATAGGCAGGTGCACCTTCACTAATTAGTTTGGTTTTGATTAGCCCACTAAGGTCGGAGTTTTGGGGGGTGAAAATTAGAGGGGACCAAAAGGTCTAGGTGTATTTATGCATATAAAGGAGTGAAATTCGGTATGCAGATTCCTATAAGCAAGATCTCCATTATATGAAGATTTTTTTTCCCCGAGGTATCCATGCTTTCCTGACTCGGTGGCGGAAATGCATAGAAAAGATGGGGACTACATTCACTGCGTTTACATGCACACTTTCGATCCGGATCGAAAGACAAGTTTCAAGTCAATCCTGCAAAAAGTGGCATGTAAACAGGCTTCAAAACCCCGATCCGGATCGAGTTCAATCCCGTCGAAAGAGGTGGTTTGAAACCAGGGAAGCACCCTCAGGAAAGAGGTCAACCCAATAATAATATCCGGATCGAGTTTAAATTTGCTGTTTGGTTGAAAGAAAAAATATAGAAAATTTTAGCTAAAATAAGTTCTTGGTTGATTTATACCTCAACACAGTAAATATCTATAAATAAATAAATGAATAAATTTTAAAACAAATTGCATGTTTAAATTTTTTTTTTGTAAACTTTTTTATCAAAATGTCATTTTTCCTAATTAAAAATTTTCAAATTGTCAATCAAATTGGAGTTTTATATATATATTTTTTATCAAAATTTAATTTAATATTTTTTTTATCAATTTATAATTATCAAATTAAATATTATATTTATATCAAAAATTTCAATTTAACAATTTCTATTTTATTAAATTATAATTTTATAATTTTTATTATTTAATACAATTAAATAAACAATTAAATTGAAGTTTTTGATATAAATCTAAAAATTAATTTGATAAAATCTATTAAAATTATGTTTTGATAAGAATGTATAAAATTATATTTTGATAAAAATAAGTATAAAAAACTTAAACATGCAAATGCATTTTAAAAGTTATTAAGGATTATTATTTTGAGGTGTAAATAAATCAAAAACTTAATCTAGTTAACATAAATAACCTCAACCTTATTATTTATATAAAGAAAATTTTAATTGAAAACAAAATTTAAAGTAAAAATCAATAATTACAAAATGTA
>JAHWFO010004193.1:1466149-1524006 GCA_023313115.1 Rhysida immarginata
AAAAAATTGAATTTCAGCCGTATTTTAGAGGAAGCGTAATTCAAGTGATAAGGTCGACTGAGCCAACAATGGCGGATTTTGTAGCAGATGACAAAGTCGGGCGTACTTTCCTAATCTAGAGCTTTACCCACAGGGCATCTTATTGGACTCGATCCGGATCGAGTTAGATGCATGTAAACGCGAGGCAATTTTGGATTAACTCAAGTCGATCCGGATCGAAACGTGCATGTAAACGTAGTGATTGAAAACTAGTGTACCAACTCTGTCTGTAATAAAGGAGCTGTAAAAGAATATTTCCGGTTTTCATTTGACATACCCTCTAAGTAGAATAAGAATAGAGCTACTTATTGGTTTTATACTGTTAGTCCGTCCCCTTCCTAATTTCTACAATTTTTTGAGGTAGAAGTAAGAAATTCGGAATATAGCTTGCTATCGGCATGTTCATATGCACTATTTAGTTTGGTTTTGATTGGTATACGGTGGTCGGAATTACGGGGGATGGATTCAGAGAGGGCAACTTATCTATGTGCTATTTAGGTATGTAAAGAAGTAAAATCCAGTATCCAGATTCCTCTAGGCAAGATCTACATTACTATCACTACGTTTACATGCACGTTTCGATCCGGATCGACTTGAGTCAATCCAAAATTGCCTCGCGTTTACATGCATCTAACTCGATCCGGATCGAGTCCGATAAGATGCCCTGTGGGTAAAGCTCTAGATTAGGAAAGTACGCCCGACTTTGTCATCTGCTACAAAATCCGCCATTGTTAGCTCAGTCGGCCTTATCACTTGAATTACGCTTCCTCTAAAATACGGCTGAAATTCAATTTTTTTAAATTTTCTCATTTTTATCGCCTGGAAATATACTTGACAATCAATACATTTTGTAATTATTGATTTTTTCTTTAAATTTTGTTTTCAATTAAAATTTTCTATATATAAATAATAAGGTTGAGGTTATTTATAATGTTAAATATAATGTTATTTATATGTCAAGTTTTTGATTTATTTACCTCAATATAATAATCCTTAATAACTTTTAAAATGCATTTGCATGTTTAAGTTTTTTATACTTATTTTTATCAAAATATAATTTTATACATTCTTATCAAAACATAATTTTAATAGATTTTATCAAATTAATTTTTACATTTATATCAAAAACTTCAATTTAATTGTTTATTTAATTGTATTAAATAATAAAAATTATAAAATAAAATTATAATTTAATAAAATAGAAATTGTTAAATTGAAATTTTTTTTATAAATATAATATTTAATTTAATAATTATAATTTGATAAAAAAATTATTAAATTAAATTTTGATAAAAATATATATATAAAACTCCAATTTGATTGACAATTTGAAAATTTTTAATTAGGAAAAATGACATTTTGATAAAAAAGTTTACAAAAAAAAATTTAAACATGCAATGTATTTTAAAGTTTATTCATTTATTTATTTATAGATATTTATTGTGTTGAGGTATAAATCAACCAAGAACTTATTTTAGCTAAAATTTGCTATATTTTTTCTTTCAACCAAACAGCAAATTTAAACTCGATCCGGATATTATTATTGGGTTGACCTCTTTCCTGAGGCATACTTCCCTGGTTTCAAACCACCTCTTTCGACGGGATTGAACTCGATCCGGATCGGGGTTTTGAAGCCTGTTTACATGCCACTTTTTGCAGGATTGACTTGAAACTTGTCTTTCGATCCGGATCGAAAGTGTGCATGTAAACGCAGTGTATGAAGTTTAGGCCCAATTGTTCCAGTGGGATCGAATTTGCGGGGGTGGCAGTCACTTGGTCCTTAGAACTATGGCAACATATGGCATGTGATATATCATACGTTCGGAAATGATAAGAAAGGAAAGAAGATACCAGGTTTTTTACTTTTTTTTACATATTACGTTAGAGAAAATCAATTTATTGATTAAAAAAAACTTGGGGAAAGGTAAAAAGTGCAGATAAAGGGGTAAAAATAGATGACTTGCCTCATCCTACTCGGGAGGCGGGGGGGAGGGGGGAGGATTAATTTCTTTTTAATAAATGTATAAATGTATTTCTGCGTCACTGCTAAAGCTCCTCCTTTGAATGTTTACTAGATTTTATTGATTAAAAAAAAACTTGGGGAAAGGTAAAAAGTGCAGATAAAGGTGTAGAAATAGATGACTTGCCTTATCCTCGTCGGGGGGCGGGGGCATTAATTTATTTTAATAAATGTATAAATGTATTTCTGCTTCTTTGCTAAAGCTCCTCCTTGGAATGTTTACAAGATTTTATTTAGTTTGCTTTTCTGTGTGTGTCCGCGTGTGTGTGTCCGGTCAAATCTTGTAATCAATATTAAACTAACTTTCCAAAGGTTACAGAGATGAAACTTGATACATATACACAGTACTGATGACAATGCACGTTAAACAATTTTTTTTCAAATCGGTTCACTGGTTCGTGTTCTAATGGTACTAATTCATTACTACGAATTGTCCAATTGCCACAACAAACAATTCGTTGTGACGAGGGTTAAACATATCTGTTGTTTATTGTTGCTAAACAAGAATAAAAGCGTGGTTTGAAAAAAACTCATTTTTTTTCCCTATTGTTTTTACGTGAATGCCATCATTTTTAGTCAAGCTATTCAATCGTACCACTGGGCTGCTAAGCAAATACCTCTTCATCCTTATGCAATTTATTACAACAAAAATGATGAAATAAAAAATAAAAATTTCGTAATAGTATCGGAAAACTCCCCTGAGTGGATGCCCCCTTACCGTGGGTCAGGGGTTTGGGTGCTTCAGGGATTCTGTGAGCTATGCTGGTTGTAGCACTGCTACTTTAGGGTCACCCTTACCAGAAAGGTCATGGTTGAGAAGTGAGACGAAGAGTATCCAAACAAACATATATCTCATGAAGTCGACGAATGAGAGAATTCATACTGCATCGGATGTGGCGCAGGTTAAAGTCACCCGCGTTCGGGAGTTAGGCAGAGGCTCTCGTTCGAAAAATAGTCGACAGTCTCCCGGCTGTTATCTCGGAGCAATGCCTCCGAGAAGCCCCACCTGTGCACTCGCTATGCGCTTGGGGAAACGGTCGGGGGCAGCGCATGCCTTTACCCAGGAGGAAAAACGGGTAAAGCGACAACGGGATCGGGTGCTGTCAATCGGCACTTGGAACGTATTCTCCATGACAGGAAAGGAATCAGAGTTAGTGGAGGAAGCCAAACGGTATCGACTGGATATCATTGGTATTACTTCTACGAAACGTCCGGAAAATTTACAACATGAATCTGTGGCAGTAAATTTATTCAATTGCAAATAACCTTTTAAAATAATGAACATAACAAATATCAGGAAAAAATGACAGTTTGAATTTAAGGAAATTGACACTTGAGCTCCCTAAGGCTTCACTTGAACGACCTGGAAATAAAGGTTTAAGAAAATATTTCTGTTGCTAAATTGAATGAAAATTTGATGTGAATTTATCTTTCCTCTAAATATTTTGTTCAGCTCAGCTAATCGCTTTAATTTCCATTTATTGCATGTGCATGCAGTGTACCAATCTACTCCATGAGAAATGTCTCAACTTGTTGACATGCATTTATAAAATAGTGTATGTTTACATCACATTACTGGTTCATTGGCTCTCTACATAAAGTATAATACGGAAAGTTGTTACATTTCAGCATTACATGAAGAGAAGCGGAAGAAATTACAAGTGGTTCCGACTCTCATGCTCAGAGAGTTTTGCAAGTGAGAATAAAATTCATAAATGAGCAAAATTCTATTGATGAAGACCAACTTGATATAGCACTTCAATCAAATGAATCATCCTGGGAGAGTAAAATTTATGCCCCACTTCAAACACTAACATATACAGGGTGATCCATAAGTCTGTCCCCCCTTTTATTTTTTGAACCGAAATAGATATGTCAATTTTGATGAATCCAATGAATAGGAAGTTGTGGGTGGCCTATCCCATGGTGCACTTTTCATCATCCCAAATATGCAAATTAGAACACATTCAAAATTTATCTCAAAAACCGTAAGGGATAGAGAAAATAACCCAATTGCAAACTTGTTCAGCATAAAAAAAAAATCATCCAAATCGGACCAACGGTTCCCAAAAAAAGTTAATTGCAAATGCTAATTGGCACTCACATTGCATTTGCATCTTCCTGTCCCCCCTGTTGGGTTTTATCCACTAGCCCTTTAAATGCTGAAGCTTTTTGATGATTGGGGAAGAAACTGCCAATCAGGTCTGAAAAATGGCAGAATACAGTAGAGAAGAAATGGTTGGTATGGTTTTATGTTTTGGATTTGCACATAATTACAAAGGTGCAGCCAGGGAATACCAAGTTAGATATCCCAATGCTAGAGTTCCCACTTCTAAGACAATTCGCCAGGTTGTTCAACGATGTCAGCAAACAGGAAGTGTCAGTCATCAAACCCGGCAAGGTAGACCAACAACTGTCACATCAGAGGACTCCAGCACAGCCATTTTAGCTGCTGTTTATGCTAATCCTCATTGTAGTACTCGATCAGTTGCTAAAGAAGCTGGCTGCAGTCATCAATCAGTATTAAGATTATTTCATATGCATGGATTCCACCCTTATCATGTCCACTGCCACCAAGGATTGAAGCCAACAGACTACGATTTCTGTCTTGAGTTCTGCAATTGGCTGCTAAATCGCATCGGCGATGACCCAGGCTTTCTCAATTGGGTCTTGTGGTCAGACGAAGCCAGCTTCTCTCGAGATGGTCTGGTTAATAAACACAATCTCCATTACTGGGCAAGAGAAAACCCTAGATGGTTACGAGAAGCTGTGCACCAGGTGAATTGGAGAGTGAATGTCTGGTGTGGAATCATCAATGGTGGATTGGTTGGTCCATTGTTCTACGAAGGGATGTTGACAGCTGCACGATACAGAGACATGATAATAAATGTTGTAGTGGCAGAATTTGCAGATGAGCTTCCTTTAGCATCACTTCGAAGGGTATGGTATCAACATGATGGGGCTCCAGCCCATTCAGCGGCAGCTACTTGTGATCATCTCGATGCAATGTTTCCAGGTCAGTGGATCGGCCGGGGTGGCCCAATTCATTGGCCTGCACGCTCACCAGATCTTTCCCCTAATGACTTCTTTTTGTGGGGTTATCTTAAGGACAATGTTTATGCCAATCAGCCAACTTCTATGCTGGATTTGCAACAGAGAATTCAGACTGCCTGCCAATCCATTACATCTGATATGGTAACAAGAGTGATGGCATCTTTGAAACTACGTGCTCAGTTGTGCATTGATGCTGAACGGCATCATGTGGAACATACCCTTTAGAGTGTTACCAACATGATTCGCTTTGGTTTGGCCCAGTTGGCTTTTTTTAGTTTGAGATGGTTATTTACTTTTTTAACTTTTTTTGGGAACCGTTGGTCCGATTTGGATGATTTTTTTTTGTTTTGTTTGTTTTTTTATGCTGAACAAGTTTGCAATTGGGTTTTTTTCTCTATCCCTTACGGTTTTTGAGATAAATTTTGAATGTGTCCTAATTTGCATATTTGGGATGATGAAAAGTGCACCATGGGATAGGCCACCCACAACTTCCTATTCATTGGATTCATCAAAATTGACATATCTGCTTCGGTTCAAAAAATAAAAGGGGGGGACAGACTTATGGACCACCCTGTATAGCACCAAGAAAATATTTTTGGCAAAAAAAAAAAATCTAGATTTGCTTGTAACTTGCGATAGTTTTAATGAAAATATTAGATCTGTGTTGCACATGGACTTATTGGAACAGGGGCTGCAAAATGTTCACCTGGGCCATGCAATAGTTCAATCTACACAAAAGAAAAGATTAAATCTTAAGACTCTTGCAACAAAAGAAAAAGAATGGACAAAGCTGAACTGCTCGTCAAGACTTCGTGCATACTGCAGAATCGTTCAGATCCACACAGAACAGGGTGGAGCTGTGCAGCAAGTGGAATAGCCTTATGCATGAAAAAGTGTTTTCATCATTTTCATTCAATAGAAAACAAAAACTGATTTCTCCAAGTATAATTTATTTTATATACATTACCCTATCAAAAGTCATGGGACAACCCTGATTTGCATGAAAATGGGACATTCCTTTGCAATTTCACTGCTGGTATTCTTCCCAGCACTACATAACATAGAGTATGCTACTATGAGATGATGCTTGCGTGAATGCTGTAAGAATGTCTCAAAGAAAAGAGTTTTCAGACTTCCAAATAGTTGCAATTGCTGGGTGCCATCTCGCAGGCAAAACTGTTAGAGAGACGTCAACCCTCCTAAACATCCCGAAATCGACTGTTCACAACGTCATCCGGGCATGAAAGAGAAAGGCACCACAAGTGTTCCGCCTAGGACTGGAAGACCCAAGATCATGTAGGCCAGAGACCAAAGGGCTCTTCGTAAACTGCAACCGTCACACATCGCTTGATGGGCTGACAAGATCGTTCATAGAGTCGACGGGAACAACTGTGAGCACCCTGACTGCTCACAGGGAACTGCATTAAATGGGTTTTATGGCAGAGCGGTAGCCCACAAACCTCACATCAGCATCAGCAACGCAGCGAAAAGATTTCAATGGTGCAAAGAGTGACGACATTGGACTCTGCATCAATGGCGAATGGTTGAATGGAGTGATGAGTCCCGCTACACCATCTGGTAATCGGATGGACGGGTTTGGGTATGGCGAACGTTGTCAGCCAAGCTGTGTTGTGCCCACGATGAAGTTCGGAGGAGGGATGTGGGGGTGTTTTCATGGTATGGGTTGGGTGCAATCGTTTCTGTGGACGGACATCTAAACGCAGAGCGTTACCAAGACATTCTGGACAACGCAGCACTCCCATCTCTCTGGCAGCACTTTGGCAATGGCCCTTTTCTGATTCAGCACGATAACGCACCTTTACATAAAGCAAGGCCTGTAGGCACATGATTTGATGAAAAGGGGGTTCGAAAACTTGACTAGCCTGCAAAGAGCCCCGATCTGAACCCCATCGAACATCTGTGGGACGTGTTGGAACATCGATTGCGCGCTTGTGCAGAACGCCCGAAATCCGTGACCGAACTGTCCAAGACACTTATGGCAGAATGGCGAAAATTACCTGTCGAAACGTATCAGACACTTGTGGACAGTATGCCCCGGAGAGTAGAAGCTGTGATAGCAGCAAAAGGTTGACCAACAAGATCAATAACACTAGACCTCTTTTTCTAAGATCGTGCCAATAAAATTGCCATGCATCAGGACTGTCAATATTGAATTTTTTTTCGTCGCTCCAGATCACGTTCTTCCAGTTTTCGTCCCGCGTCGATCATTCAAGATTAAATATAAGAACATAGAAGATCGTAGATTAAAAAAGATAAGAAGTCCGCCTACGCCGAACATCTAATCACGAAAAAACTTAGGATGCTGGGAATAGAAGACTGCAAGATACTAAAATATGTACGTACATTTTTGAGTGTTTCTATTAAAGTGATGGTGTCCTATGACTTTTAATAAAGTAGTGTATATTAATATAGTATATTTATTTCATGGATATAAACATTTCTGATCCTCAAAATATGAATTTATTTTATATATTAGAAAATACGCGTAAAATATGTAATTTGGAAAATGTTCTATACGTAGTATATAGAAAACAAAATGATCATAAAAAGCAATTTTTCTGAGTGTATGTGAAACGCGAAAACAATAACATATTGATTACAAATGAAAATTTAATGGTCTGTCAAAATATGATTTCCAGGGAAGCATGTACAGGTTGTTTTAGTGCAATTGTAGTTACAAGGAGAAACCACATTTCCAATTCAATTTGCTGCAATTTTTTATAATTAGAAATTTGAAATCATGCATAATTTGTTAATGTAATTTACTCTAAACATATATGCAAAAAGTTTATTTTAAAATTATATATCAGCTCCTCAAAGGGATAATTATATCAGAATATATTACATACCATATAACAATATCTTTTTATATTTTTTAGGTTTAAAAATGTATAAAGGAGAATGGCTTCTGTTTTCCTGCTTCATATGCTATTGGACTAATACAGTATTGATGCAAAAGACAGCTATTGTAAGCTCATCAGGATGTCCTTTTGAAAATGCACTTAGGGGTATTATTAAAGAAATTGTAGGCGGTAAGTTGCAATAATCGAAACTGATGGTCTGAATTGGTAAACGATTTAATCTGCACTATTTTTCAACAAGCTTTTCTTCTGTGTACACACTTAAAATAAAAACGGTATAGATTTAAATATTTGTTATTTTTTCTTATATTCTATTAATTAGTTCTTTTTTTCTGTAGAAATTATAAACTTCACGCTAATTTAAATGAGCATAGTTTTTTTGGACCCCAAAATCATGTATTTTCTTTAATTTTAAAATCATGAAAAAAATACTCTCATATATGGAACTTAATCAAAAGCTTTCATGAAATGTGATTGGTTATTAGAAATTACAATATCCATTTCCAAATATGATAAATGCAAATAAAACATGATTGACTAAATTTATATTAGCAAAATTAAAAATAATAAATGCGTTTAAAGTTACTGAAGTAAAAAATAAGTACAATTCATAAATACCGCTCTCTTTTTTTCTTTTTTTTTGATCTTATATAATTTTTTAGTGAAATTGCCATTGGCAACATGCACCATAATAATTGGGACGGAAGGAAAGGACCGACCGGAAGCTATAGAAGTGACATGAATATTCTCGAAATCTGTGAAGAACATTACGTCATAACTTTTCCGTCTTTAAATGTCAACTGTAATGTCCGGCCAGTCATTTACACGACAACATGGGCCCAGGCAAGGCAGTGGGTCAAGATATGCGCAATAGAATAATCCGACAATTTAGAAGCAACTTATCTCAGCATGAAATAGTCAGGAATCTTGGTCCCGTCACCTACAGTTCATAAATATTATTAATAGGTTCGTAAAGGGCAAGGACGAAGACCAATTCTGACTGTTCGTGATCTTTGGGATTTTAGACGTCACTGCATTAAAAATAGATCTTCAACAGTGACATAAATTGCAAAATGGGCTCGAGGTATTTATCAAAAACCTTTATCATGAATACCGTTCGCCGGTACATTACAAAATGTAAGTTGAAGCTCTACAGGGCAAGTCAAAAGTCGCAGTACACCCTGTTTTTTCGAAAACCTGGCAGGAATTAGGAAATCTGAATATTCCAGTAATGTATGGGTGATGTGGTCTATCTTCTACGGTATGTAGTGAACATGGCCGCCATCTTGAAATCGGCCATCTTGAATCTAAGTCAATTGTTTTAAATGGAAAGGTGGTCGTGTGATACTTCATTTAAGGGCCTACCTAAAAATTGCCACTATTGGGCTAATTGTCAAAATTACGTGCATTAATTTTGGAGCCCATTTTTATAGCCTATAACCTGCAAGTTAGCTTAACAGTTTAACCAACGAACAGTTTAACCAACAAAAATGCCGTTAAATGACCTCAACTCGCAAAAAGCAAGATTATTTAGTAAAGTAACGTCTCATCGATTTCCGTGTACCGTTTTATAATCTCAGACTTAACAATAAATTAATGATAAATCGCGCCATTCGGCAGTCAGTCTGAACAATGCCAACTTTTAGTAACAGCCAACGCTAGAAGTACAGTTATTACGAAAGCGGAAATACGTCTAAGCACAACGTAAGCTAATGTTTGTAAACACGCACCCCGTCTATAGATGGAGCTTGAGATTCGTGACAGCCAACAGAAAGACCACCGTGAAGCAAATAACAGTAGCTTTCGTGGTATTACTGAGAGGAACATCATATAACAGACAAGACACTGATGAACTCAGTTGTCTCGATTATGAAAGAGGCGACTATCAGAATGATTAGGAGTAAAACTGCCATCTGCAAAAATCAAGACATCGTGGGCCAATTTGGGTCACCCAGGTCCATATTTTATTCCTCTGGAGATGACAAAGGTAAAATACCGGCAAAATCCAAGCGAAAAAAAACATTATCGGGTTGGAAAGGGTTGTTCGCAGCAGGCTCCAATCCGTCAAATTACACTCCTCTTGGCGAAGAGTCGACTTTCATCAACATGATTCCCAGAAAACACCATGTTGCATTCAAGTTATATCGAATGCAAAAGGAGGAGCTACACGTTATTAGTAGCGTATTCTAAATCTGTGTAATTATCACAACCGAAAGTTTAGCAACTGAACTAAGATCTATTCTTAATTAACTGGGCTCATTTTTTATACCATTTATTAAATTTACTAAAATAGTTTCAAAATAATCTATCAAGGGTGTACATGAAGGTGTACGAGAGAACTGTTTGCGCGCAAGCACACCTTGAAAGCGATGGCGTTGCGCGGCGGCGGAAGCGCCCCGGAAGTTAAAAGTTGAAAAAACATGGTGGTAACAGGGGAAGCAAAATCGTTAACGACGGTCGCCAAAGAATTGCATTTAAAGTACTGCTATTAAGCACAGAACTTTAATTTTCCTGTTCAATTGTTCGTCTCGAAATAATTTATAAGATTAGGTAAGCATACATGAATACTATTTTTATTTAAAATTATAAAGCATATCGCGATACATACCCCCTCACCAGCGCAACGTATCACTTGACAGCCTTGCCCTCGTTTCACATGACGCCAGCCCGAAAGAACTATCGACCCATTTCTGTGCTACCATCAATTTATAAAATCATCGAAAAGAACTTATTTAAATCAATGACCGCCTATTTGTGGACTGAACTTCCTAATTCTCAATCCAAACACTTCCTCACAAGAATTCGTGCTATCGATATTGATGGAGGCTATCAATGCAATGGAGAAAAACTACACCTACGTCATAGTTATGGTGGACATAGCAAAGGCTTTCAACACTGTTCCAAGAGGGCAACTGTTTGAAGAATTGGAAGCCAATGGCATTTTTGGGCGAACTTTATCCATTATACGGGACTTATTTACAAATCGCATAAATTGAATTAACGGCATCAAATATAAGCAAGATACTCTCTATAGTCCATCAACAGTGGAATACCCCAAGGCTCTGCGATAAGCAACATTCTCTTCGCGACAATCCTGGCACCAGTGGTTGCACTACCACTTCGATTTAATTTAAAAGCCTTCGTTGACGATATCATCCTGACCAGGACTTACAAGAGCCTTATGGAACATCAATTAGAACAGGACATTGAACATGACACTGACCAATTACAACGTCGGTTTCAACAAAGAGGCATGATAATAAACAAGGATAAAACCATCTACCTTGTTACATCAAAGAAATGTACCCAATCAAAAACTCAAAAAATTCTGATAACCAACTAAAATTCACTGCCCATATCGAATATTTAATCTGCCAACTTTCCAAACTAACTTATTTGGTCAAGTTATTACGACGAACTTTGACGAGAAAGGAAATTATTACCATTTTGAAATCCAAGATTACACCCAAAATAACATACGGCTTACCCACCTGGGCCCTTGCAAACAAGTTTTTTCCTTAGGAAAACTGAGGATAGTCTATAATAAAATATTAAGAGTAGGACTAAACCTACATAGAACCCAGTCCATAACTCTGATTTGTAACGAAACAAAACTTCTTACTTTTAATTCGATCGTGACTCTGTCCAAACTTAAAGAACTGGTCAAAACAATTAACCAAGTCTGCCACCCAGGTCATTTTATGAAAGCATGGCTGAACCTTGCAAGAGACTGTAGAAAATCCAAACAACTACTTTTCCAGCCCCCCACAGTTATATCAAATTTTTGTGCAAAGTTTTTTCCTTGGAACTGTATTAAAATTTGGAATGAAATACCTTTAACCCAACGACAAATACCATACCCAACACATTTACATGATTTTAACGAACTATATTTTAGACTGTCAAAACCTAAATGACTAAGAGATTTTGTCCTTTTAGTGACGCAAAATAATAATAATAATAATAGTAATAGTAATAATAAGATTACCGAATTAATTAATAAAATGAAATAATAAATTAATGAAATGGTTAATAATTACTATACTCTTTTACGTAAAATTTTTTTAATGGAAGACAATCAGCTAATTTTAATAGGTAATCTATTTTTAAAAACTAAGTTATTTAGAAACTTGAGAATCCATTCTATTTGTCGTAGTGGAAGAAAGAATTTCCGTCAAGCCCATTAATACGCACTCACCGCTTTAACTATGGCTTTGACAATGGATTGTTTGTATCGCTGGTTGCTCAAATTTTTTCGTTTGTGCGGTTTATTTTTTGAAAGAAACAAAATATAGTATTTTTTTCTTATTTTGCAAGCATCAATAGTAGCTTTAGATGAGTAACATATTTAAATTTAATGTGAAACTGTGAGGTACATGTTCGTGTACTTCCCTTGTAAGCTGAAGTACGGAAATAATGTATTGCATTTCTTACTTTAGAAGCTTGTCCCTGTGAAGATGTGGGTTTGAATCCCGACATAAACAAGTGCACTCGACCGACCAGCTGTGCTGATCTTTATTATGCTGGTAAGATTTTAATCACATTTCTTTGATATTTATCATAAAAATTTGGATAGAATCAAGATCATCTCCACTTTTGCAGAGTAAAAATTCACATATATTTCATTCTGTTTGAAGATGATCTTACATTATCTAAATAAATTGACAAATAAAAGTAATTTGAAACCTAACACTAAAAATTCCAATAGAATAGGTTAAAAAAAGAAAAGTATAAGCACACAAAAACTTTCTATTAGCACACAAAAGTATAAGCACAGAAAAAATTTCCTTATAAGCACACAAAAACTTTCATTTGTAAAAAAGTACAGAGCACACAAAACGTTGTTTCCAGGAACATTTAACAACGAATAAGGAATCAAATGCCAATTAACAGCCATTATCCCAATTTAGCCACCTGCAAGTTGGAAAAAAGTTTAGAGTCTCACGTTTAATACCCGATAAAGGCACCATTTTTCTCAATGACCTTTATTAATCTGTGTGTCATTGTTTCACTGAGTTTCACTAACACTCCTGGGTCCAGGTTTTGCCATGCTGTAGTGTTACTATTCACTAGTTCTTCGTTATTCCTGTACTGACGGAAATTGCTGTATACAGAACGCACTAAGATTCCCCAAATGTTTTCCACTGGGTTGAGATCTGGACTCGGGGAGGGGCAGTCTAGAGCAATCACAGAATTAGCGTCCAACCAGTCCTTAGTTGAGGCCGAGCTGTGAATCGCAGCATTGTTCTGCTGCTAAATCCATTCACCCTCCGTTATGAGCGGACCTTATGGAAGCAGATTATCCGCCAGAATATCTTGATATGCAATGGAATTCACCCGGTGTGATACGAATGCAATAAGTGTAGTTCCGCCAGCAGCAAACCCTATCCAAGTCAGTACTGAGAAGAATTCTTAACTGTCTCTTTGAGAAGAATTCCTTTTCATCTCGAATATCATGCCAATAGTACTTGAATCCATCTGGTCCGTCCATGTTGAACTTCTTCTTATCTGAGAAAACAACATTCTTCCACTTGTCACCGTACGTAACGTATTTTTTAACAAACGCCACACGCGCTTCACGATGAGCTGCTGTCAGAGGTGGTCTTCCTTCCATTTTTGAGTAATGCAGATTTGGAGAAGAATGCAACGCATTTCGTACGGTTCTACTAGTGCACGGGAGGTCTAGTCGGCAACAATCTGCGAAGAAGAGAGGTGCCGATGACGAACAAGGCTTCTTATTCTTGACGTATGGCGAGCGGAAAGTGCACTCGGTCTGCCAGATCTGGGAGCCATTCCATGTTTATCTGGATTTTGGAGTAATTTGTTAACAGCTGAATTGGAACGTCCAATTTCTTTCGCAATTTCAGATCCAGTCTTTCCGCATCCCTTAAGAGCAACAATTCGCCCTCTTTCATACTCCGAAAGGAGTTGCCCTTTTGGCATCTTGTATATTGGTGTTTTAGTACACAAACAGTATGGTATATGCTCTCATATGACGTTGTTGTATACTTTCATACCTTAAATAATCCTTTCAACTAATAAAATATGCAAGGATGTGGACGACTCTAAACTTTTTTCCAACTTGTAAGTGGCTAGGTTGGGATAATGGCTGTTAATTTGCATTTGATTCCTTATTCGTTGAAAATGCTCATGGAAACACGTTTTGTATCATCTAATTCACGTCTATAAAAAAGTAACAAAATCAGCATGGATTTGCTACGTTTATTTGCATTTTCATTCCGGCTCTATACTTTTTTTCCAGGACCTTATAGCTTTCAGTTTATACAGTATTCTTAAATTGGCGAATCTTCTTAAATTTAAATTTATTTTTAAAATCGTTCACTTCTCAAATTAAAACTGTTAATAACGTACTGCAATTGAAAGTCTACTGCAAAATACAAATGTACTAAATATACCTCATACAAGAAGCTATGCAACAAAAATTAAAGAAAAGGGATGGAGGAAAGAAATAACTTTTTGAAAAAGTGTTTCATTTCACTTAAATTAACCTGTCCTATTCTGGAAATATTTATTTGAATATCACGAAAGGAATATTTTGTAGAAAATTAATAAGTATACAAAAACAATGGGCCTTATTAATAATGTCCTCAATCCTTTTCATATAAAAAAACATACCCGCTTACGCCTCTAAACTATTTTTCCCAGACCTGTCTTCTCTAATGAAAGCGAAGTTTGAACTTTTCAAAAAAAACAAACAACAAGATATCAGTAACAGCTTGTAAAACTATAATCACGTGAAGGTCTCCAAGTTATATCGAGTTCGACCACAAGAAAAACGTCATGACTAAATTTAAAAATGAAATCTATGATGATCCACATCTGGATTATCAACAAAATTGGACAGCCATGTAAACAGTGACTGACGATAGATTCACAAAGGCGGTTTTAAAAAAACAGTCCGGCTGGTAAAGTTCTCTCGGCCGAATTCAGAAGAGGTGGCCGGACAGTACAAGATCGTCATAGGCTTCCTGGCCGAATACCTGGAAGGATGATTATGATCATGAATTTTGTCTGTTTTAAATGATTTAATGGTACAATTATTTTTAGTCAAATAAATGGAAGAATTAACTTCTTTAAACAAACTTCTTCGTAGAAGGAAATTCTTTAAAGCTGCGGTTTCCTCCGATACCGTTACCACCGTTTAGCGGCTGTAATGTGACGACGGACGACGAGGCTTAAAGAAATAGACGATCCCCTGACGGCGAACAGGCTGTAAAGCTAGAAGCCCTGATTATATTTCGTGACGGTGTGTCAATGTAGAACAATGGCCCATTTTAAAGTCATATTTTGCATCAGCCTCTTCCCCGCCCCAATACATAGAGCAATTGTATAATTAATGAATTACTCAAGAATATTCTTTGAGGAGTTATTATACGCTATATCTCAGATATTCAAATTATTGATGAAAATAGGAAAGAAAATTTCACAATCTGGATTAGAACCAGGAACCTTCGGCTAATGGCGTAACATTGTTGAATTATTGTTTAATCAATATACGCCATTAGGAACGATAGTCCCGACCTGCGAATAGGTAACTGCTCTAACCAGCCCATGTAGATATCGTAATGTTTCTATGTCCACAGTGGCTCAATTGGTTAGGGCGCAGCTGTCCGAAGGTTCCTGGTCCGAGTCCTAGCTGTAAAATTTTCTTTCATCTTTTCATCAACAATTTCATAATTGTATTTATTTTTCCTAATCAGTATAGATCATCCAATAGTTATAGTAAAATAGTGATATATACGCTGCAAATAATTATTTTCATTTTTTAAACTAAAAGATAAAATATTTTGAATAACTTTGGATTCAATACATATTTTGTGGCTCCCTAGGAACTTCCTGTGGTCAACTGGGATGGCTGGGGGGGGGGGGGCTTCAACATTTCTTGCAACGCAACCTTCGTGAAGCTTTGCAGAGAAAACGGCGCCACTTTCTCGTCACTCCACCCATATCCTCCATGACCGTGGCCGTTGTCATAATATGCTGGTGTTGTGTGATCTGCTCGCAAGATGAGTTTGGGAAGTGGTTTACCACTGTCCATACTCTCCAAAACATAACTTCTGCGACTTTGATTCATTCCCAAACTGAAGGAACCCATCCGTTATGCATTCAGTCCACCACCATCCGTGAAATAAACAAATCTGAAGCTGCTGCTGGAATTATGAAGGAAAATGTTCATGGACAATGCTCGGGACTATATCGAGGGATTGTAAAAGGGAGTCTGTGTTACGCCTTTCTTGTACTAATTTGTTTCATTATGACCATTATTAAACTTCCAGCCCTCTTAAAACGGGTTTCACAAATTCCTTGCGCCGTGGAATTATGAAATGCGGAATGTTGGACTCGGGCGGCTGCGACGTCGGCGGTGGCAGTAGCACAACCAATCAGAACAACAGGATACGGTATGAATTCTGGGAAGGCAAAAGCACGTACCACGCATAGAGTTAAGCACAGTTTCAGCCTGCACATTGGTGGACATCCAAGGAGTTGCCGTTGCGACTTTGTGATGACGCCATAACTACCGACCAATCGGATTACAGCAGCAGATCCTCTCCCTAAAAACGCTCGCTGAGCCGGTTGTTTTTTTTTCTCCCCATGAAACAAAGTATTTGCGGTTATCGCTAACTATCTGCGGCTTTGGAAGCGGTGCCGCCGCTGGCTGTTTAATTGTGAAAACGCGTTTATATTGATTTCTATTCAGCTTTCTTCAAACAATTGCATGCTATCTTCACCTTAATAATTGCTGTTACTTTACATACAGGATGCCTGAAAACTCTTTGTCCAAACTTAACAAGGAGGTAGAGAGGATATATGCTGAATATTTTTAGTCAATAAACTTATGGTCGGAAATGACTCAGTTTCCAACAATGGCACATTGGAAGAACATGAGAGACCAAAAAAATCTTATCACATCACAAACGTTTTTTGAGAACGTTTTATCAGAGCTTTTGAAAGACATATCTTTGGTGATTCACCAGGATATGTTGTTTCAACTTGATGGAGCACCTCCACATTTCACCCTCGAGGTTCGTGATTATGTGAATCTCAGATTTCCAAACAGATGGATTGATCGTGGAGGGCCACCACGATCACCTGACGTCACATGCATGGACTTCTTCCTTTAGGGCCATATGAAAAATGTGGTGTTTGAAACCCCTATGGAATCACTGGGCGATCTTTTGGGACGCACAGCAGCTACTGTAGCAAAAGTTCAGGAGATACCGGGAATTCTCGAACGCTTGAACGGTTGTGGCGATGTGGGGCCTGTATTGAAACGGGGGGGGGGGGGGCCCACGTTATTTTTAAAACATACCTTTGCTGTAAGTTACATGGTAAATAAAAAAATTAGATATCATGTCTCTTCATTTGTGGCCTGGAAGGTGATCTTTCAATGTTTCATTGTTGAACAGTGAATCATTTCAGACCATGGGTTTATTGGCAAAAAGTATTCATATTCATCCCCTCTATCTCCCTGTTAAGTTTGAGTACATAGTTTTGAGACACCCTCTATGTGTTAAATCTGATCGATATGCTTTCTCTGTGTTATGGCGTTAGGGAGAAACGCCATGTAAGAGAGACCCGTGTAATTTGGACCCCTTAGGGAAAAGGGCTGTAACTTCTATTCAAAATGACGTAGCTCCAATTTTCAAACGTATTTATATGGTGGACATTTCGGGTTATCTTTTGGTGCACTATTTTTATGGAATACTATACCATATGAAATTTAAAATTTTTTGCATTGGGTGCGAATTACACAACGAATAGTGTAAATGTAACCAGGTGGTCCAATTACAACAATAGGCCGAGTAATAGCAGAAACTTTGTTTTAACTTATGTGTTTATTAGTGCACTGTGAAAAATACAAATGCTCAGCAACCCTATGGAATGTATTAGATGGGATGAGCTTATATCGTAATTAAATAACGTGTGGGTTAAGCTTATATAAAGTCAAATATATAAAGATAAAAGTTGGATATGTCAAAAAACGTCATAATGTTCGGCGTGTAAAATGACCCTGGTCTAATTTACACAAAGTACATAAGGTCCAAATTACAGAACACGCCAACAATTCTAAAATCAAAAATGGCGACCAACCTTCAAAACCTTTCCAACTAAAACCATGCCAATTAACAAGAACATAGACCCCTTTTCTTTAACCCATCCCTGATACATACCAGCACTGACACTTATAATTACATACACGATTACTATCTTAACTCAAAGTAACATAAGACCGTACCAAAAGAGAAAATTTGATATATTTTCACCAATACTCAAGCAATACAACCCGTGTTTTTCATACGTTTCTAGGAAGGGCTTTGATCATTTTTCAATCAGGAGTGCTTTGACGTCCTTCTCGCCATAAATAGGAGACACCTTGAAATTTCTTAAGGCATGCTAAGAAACCTTTTGAGTTTTTCTTTGTGAATAAAAAAAATCACGTTAAAATCTGTAATAGTTTTTAAGTAATAAACGTGTATAATACGATTGGCGCCATCTAACGTGCAATTATGCAAAATAAAGATGGTTCGATTTACACGACGGTCCAAATTACACGGGTCTCCCTTAATTCAGCACAAATGAAGAATAGACGACAACGATCGGAGCTGAGAGCATTCTTCCAGACTTTCTGGACAGTGATTATTTGAATATTTCAAATAACTGACAAAGAAATTGAATAAAAATAACCTGAGAGTTCTTTTCTTAATTAATCTTTCAAAAATAATTCTGTACTTGAAGCGTCATATTGGGAAAACTAGACAAAGGGAAATATAGCCAGAGTACCTTCGTAGAAACAACGTCTTCTTGGCGAAGTCAATGAGGGAAGGCGATCAGCGAAAGTGTTCGCGAGGAATCGTGACGGGCGCTTATTAGCCTTGCATAATGCGAAAATAAACAAGCCAAAGGGTGAACGGCCGATTTGGAGATTTAAGACGAAGCTTCGGAAAAAGTGGTTAGATGCATTTCAGGTTTCAGCAGCTGCAGTAGTCTCTCGAGTGATAAGCGAATCTATTGTTGAATTGTGAACTTTTGTGTGTGCTAGCGAGTTTGTGAACAATTTTATTTATTTATTTTTTCGTGAGTGACTTCTGCTGTTCGTTTTCTTTGAGCACCCCTCCCCCTGGTGACCCCCCGTACTTAGGTCCTTTCTCCTCCTTGAATGACATCGGCTAGGTCCTTCTGTGTATCAAGAAACAAAAGAGACGCGACATGATACAGGATGCCACAACATTTGTGAGGGAGAACGAACGGTTAAAGTATCTCGTACTACCGTACAATAAACCCCTGGTCAGAGGCTTAGACAAGATCATCAAGAGATTTGGAGTCAAAATCATTTACAGAAGTCCCCACACACAAGGACAAGATCCCACAAGAATCCAGCTCTGGTATCTATGAACTAAAATGTGGCTCATGCGCTGGTGTTTATATCGGCCAATCACGACGCAGAATCGCGGTCCGGATAAAAGAGCACTATCAGTACATTAAGAACCATAAACCGGAAAGCTCTGGGTTCGCGCAGCACATTATCAAGACTGGCCACGCCGCAATACTAAATAACTATAGGATCCTGCGCCATGTCAGTGATTATAGGTTTCTAAATTTCCTTGAATCACTAGAGATTGCCAAAAAACGTTCTGATGAACTATTGAACTCAGATCGAGGTCCCATGAATCTCTCTGATTGGTCTAGCTTCGTTGATGTTATTAAATAATTGAATTTTTCTATGTAATTTTCTCTTATTGGCTACTTAGATTCCTCTGTAATTTCTCCTATTAGCTTGTATTCTATATAAATAGTCTTCGTTAATGTATTTTCAATTCAGTCATGCTGAAAGAAGGCCGCGTAGCGACCGAAATGTACATTCATGTTCATTAAATTTTTTTGTGGAAAAGCGGTTGGTTTATGTCTCCTATTGACAGTCGATCTTCCTTTTCTGTGGTAGTAGCTGCTCTTCCTGTTCCAGGCTTTCATTGGAGGTCTCCTCTTGCTCTCTTTCGTTGAATAATATTTCTTACCGTACTTTTTGGAACATCGAAAGCAGATGCAATGCTGTTGTCAGATTTCCCCCTCTTCAGCTGCTTTTGCAATTGCCTTCTGGACCTTCAAATAGAGATGTACTCCTTTGATTTGACATTTTCCTATAAAAATTGAAGGAGTATTATGTTACAGTTATTTTTATGCATTTTCTGGTGACAATGGAAACTTACTTTTTTTTTTTTTAGCAAAAGTGATCTCTGTCTTATTTTTTGAATGTCGCCAAACAAACAAAAGTCACGTGGTCCTCTTGTGCTTGTTGTTGATACTAAGGATAAGAAAACGAGAATTATCTCCCAATTGTTTGGGTTTTATGAAGTGTTTCGCCTTTCTACACCCTGCTTTAAAATATTAGTTCAGTCCGATAATAGTTTTTAAATTTACATAAAAAATTGTACTCGTGCCTTATTTTCTGAGCGCTACTGTATCTCGTAATAACAGAAAAAAACACCTCTTATCCACAAAAAATACGGTTCTGCTAATCACACAAATCGAGAAACACAAGTAAATTCTGTAGCATTCCATAAGTAATAATGATGATTGTCACGGAATTTTAATTATTCCGATGGCATAAGTGATCGTCTGCGCTCCAGGGTGTTCGTGAACTCAGAACTAAAACGAAAGGAGCATCGGATGCGTCATCAGGAGCATCATCTCGCAGCAGCCAATGGGAGGGAAGCGAGCCTCTCGTCTGCGAGCTCATGGAAGAAACGTCGTCGGAAAGGTAGAAGGGATTTGGCGACTACCGAGGGAAGTCAACTGCAAAAGAAGCTCCTGACTGAGCGCAACGGCGAACGGGGACTTTACATGGTTTTGCCAGAGCCTGAGAAAACGGCCCGTTCCTGTGCGTCGACTACGGAGGCGGCGAGCGCCGCGTCGTTGGATTCTTGGCCGTGCCGGGAAGCATCTCCGGCGGAGATTGTTCACGCAACAAAGTGCGTGCCTTCGCTAGATAGCCGAGTGGAATCCACGTTATTCTGCGCAGTACCGAAGGAGCTAAGTTTCACCGCCGTTTACGGTCTTTACTCGCTGGTGAGTGTGTCTTTTTCCATTTGGTTCACCGCCGACTTGACCCGCAACGTTTTCCCTGAAATAAGTCGCCGTATGTTGCAACCTAATTCACGAGTGTGTTGCTCTTGGCCCGGAGGCGTGGCGGCGTATTTTCGGAGCGACCTAGGTTTCGTGTACTTGCAGCCTTAGTTAATTTATGTGTGTTTGCATATCGCATAGTGAAGCTTTCCATTATATTTAAGCCACGCAGCCTAAATTTCCTATCTAGTGCCATTACTTTTCTTTGAATTTATCACTAATGTATTCTTTGTATTTAATGGTTACCACAGGAATCGTTTGTGACGTCGTGTAGATTTAGAAATGGAAAGCTTGCGTTAAAGACGCACAACTAATGTAGAAACCGTTTACATAGATAATTCCTTAAATATAAGACTTTAATTGGACTGGGAACTTTTGTTAAATGTGACTCTCTAATTTACCCTGCATTTGTCAATTTAATGTATTGCACTTGATTGGACAATGAACTTTATTTGTGCTCCGTTGTGAGTCTATTGTCAGCGCTTATGCGGAAATAGCAGTGAAGTCCTACCCTATTTTTATATGCTAACCGTACTTGAATTATTTTACAATATGTGCATTTGCTCTTAAAGTGTATTTACTGTATTATCATATTGTGTTTAGTTATCGTTAACGGGTTGATTTGACCGTGGCGATATTATCTTCAAGCTCGTCCCAGTTAAGGTGCTAACGATAAATTTCCCTTATCTATTGTGAGATTTACTTTAAGATATATATATAAAGCTTGTGATGTTATTACATGATGAATTTTGAGTAAACACTGTTTTTGCTTAAATATTAATTACTTGGCATTTAACTATTTGAAGATATTTATTATCTCTAGCTTTGTGTTCGTTGATTATTTCTTAGGCACAGCTTTGTAGATGTTTGATTGTTTTATGCTTCAAGAATTTAGCTTTTAGATTTTGAAGATATATCTATGCTAATTTAAGTGAACCTAGATACTTGTGCTTAGCTTATGTACTTAATAGATAAGCTTTGATATTATTCTATTTGAAGTGTGTTTTGTTTTCATTAATCCTATTTATTGGTTGTGAGGTTCCGGCTTGGATTCCTCACGTAGTTGACCATTTTGTTTTATTTTAATAAACTTTATTATTTACTTTCATTCAATTTTTGTGTGCTGTTGCATGTTATTATAACTTCCACTGCGTTGCTCCAACATTCAACTTTAATACATGTGACAATGATCTTATTAAGCATGAACATTTGAGTAATGAACTTATAAAAAAATATAAAAATGACATATAAAAATGCTTATTACAATAAGAGTGCTATTTTCAAGATGGGCAGACAAGGATGATATACGATCTGGAAATAACGACGCAAGGTGATTTCGACAGCCTGGCTGCCACAGACCACGAGTCATTTACACCAGTGAGCGACTTGTCCCAGACTTCATTCACCAGCCTCACGACAGTGAACAAAACAACTGAGAATCGAGAAAATCAAAAATCGAAGCAGGTTTTGTTACGGCGACTTGAATTGCATCCAGTGAATAGTAGCGTGGGATACCGGTTCTTCGCCTGGTGCGCGTTACGAAGCTAGCGGCTCACGAAGATCATCGGACTAAACATTATTTTATATTTTTGACAATCTTCTATCTAGTAATACCTTAAAAACTCTTGACTTCTGATAATTTTCAATAGTGATAGAACTTAGTTCTCATTCTACAGTTTTGTTATCACACAGGATCTGCTCTCGTTTCATTCCTCCGGCCCGGACACAGGATCATATGGGTTCCAGTCTTCCTCCCGGTCAAAAGGAGCACATGACGTTTCCACAACAAGGATTAAGAAGCATCAATTCAATTACATAATCATACGCATTTATATAATTATTTCAATATTTATTCATTTAAACTTATTGAAACTTTACAATTGTTTTCAATTAAAAACAATTGTTTGTTAAAGTAAACTCTGCTAATTTTGGTCACCCTTCACGCCTCACTTTTACATGACAGTGTAATTTTGCTGTCCTTTTTCATACTAAAAAGAATACAACTGCAAACGAAAACCACTCGCTGGAAGCAAATTTCTAGACTTTGAAGGGTTTTGGTACAGTGATTTAACTTATATAAATATCGTGTTTTACCCGACCAAGGATTTATTTGGTTTGTGTATTTATGGAAACGCTAATTTTCAAAATAATAATAATAATAATAATAATAATAATAATAATACCGTTTATCTATTTCAATTGGAATGTTTTTTTATTTTGATGTATATTTTCATTCAGGATACAGAACTTCTGGCATATATAGAATAGTCTTTAAACCATGGATGAGACACAAAGATCTTGAAGTTTATTGTGATATGGAAACAAATGGAGGTGGATGGACGGTAAGTTTTAAACTTAATTAATAACTACAAAAATATCGCTACCATTTCAAATACGTTTGTTATTTTGCCTTTCATATAATTTAACTTTTTTAAAAATGTTGCTCCTTGATTTCTTATAATGTAATTATTCTAAGATACTCGTTGGTTAAAACTCGGCTATTTTTAAAGACAACGTATCAGGCAGATACCGCGATATTTTACTATACAATGCAGTTCTATAATATAAGGGTCGTACAAATGAAAACGAAAAGTGTGGGAAAAGAAAGACGACGTGCAGAATCGTAAGTTTTTGTTTTCAACAATTGCGAAACCCCACGTGCAAATTGAACAGTAGGTTGCAAGTGTTGCATCACGTGAGAAAGAACGATAGCTCGCGCTTCGGAGCTGTGCGCCTGATCGCTTCGTCCAAACAACAAAATGGAGTCAAAGAAACAGGAACAGAGACCAGTAATTCGTTTTTTGACATGTGAAGGGTTTTAGTTTCTGAAATTCATCGTCGTATGCAGAACGTCTATGGAAAGGAATGCCTAACTTTCACTCGTGTTTGGACATGGAGCAAGAGATTTTCGGAGGGACGGTCATCATTGCAAGCATCCTGGGCTTCTTACAGAAGGAGTGCTTCTTCTCCACGACAACGCGCGTCCTCACTAGGCCTAGTCCTCACACCTCGAAAGCAACGGTAAACCTCTTCAAAAAGTTAAAATGGGAAGCAATGCAGCATCCACCTTTAAAGCCCTGACTTATCCCCATGTGACTTTCACGTGTTTGGGGATCTCAAGAAACATCTGAAAGGCCGAAGGTTTCAGTCGGACGATGAAGTGAAGGAAGAGGTTTTGGCATGGTTCCACACGCAACCGAATGACTTCTTCCATAAAGGAATTACACGCCTTGTTACACCGTGGGATAAATGCCTTAACGCATTGGGAGAGTATTTTTAAATTCCTTGTATACACTTTGGATAAAATAAATAATTTTCGTTTTCATTTGTACGACCCTTATAATTATACATAGTGATTACAAAAGAATATCCCAACTTTGAAAGGCCAGTTTCATTTACAAAACAAAATACTTAATCCATTCAAAGACTACAGCTTCATTCTGAATAACATAAGTTCATAAATGTTAAATGTGACCGCTACGAAAAGATCGAATATATCTACTAGATAACCACAAAAGTTCTTGCAGTTTTTTAATTCCGGAAAACAAAATGATGTACACAAAAAGTAGAGTATCGTTAGTCCCCAAAGTAATCCCCATTGGATATAGCACCTTCTGCCAACGTGTCTCCATTTGATCAATCCCCTGGCTGTAAAACTTGCCGGTCTTGGACTCAAAGAAGTCCGTGAGTGCCTTTCGCAGGTCTGTATCATTGGTGTATGATTTTCCACGAATATTGTTGTCCAGAGAATGGAAAAGGTGATAATCCGTTGGAGCAAGATCTGGTGAGTAAGGTGGATGACACAAAGTTTCCCAGCCAACCCGCTCTGTGGTTTCTCTGACCACCCGCGCCTCATGTGGCCGGGCATTGCCATGAAGGAAGAGTACCCCTTTGTGATTCACCAATGCTGGCTCCTTCTGCTGCAATGCCTGTTGCACACTTTCCAACTGCTGGGAGTACAGGTCCCCAGTGATGGTTCAGCCAGTTGATAGCAGCTCATAGTGAACCATTTGGCGTCTAGTCCATCAGACACACTAGACTACGGGGTTCATCAGAAATGGCAAATTCTTCCGACCTGAATTTCTGGAACCAATGCTTTGCGGTGCGTTCATTCACAGTATTATCCCCAAACGCATTACACATTCAATGATTTGATGCTGCTGCTGACAAGCCCAACTTGAAATCATAAAGCAAAGCACACCTAACCATCTCCTTCGATACCTCCATTTGTCTTCACTTCTGCACGAGATATGATTGATGTGAATGCCGAACAGCCCTGTATTTATACAGGCTAACCTTCCTGCTCCCCCCCCCCCTGACAGATTTTGGACTACACTGTACACTCATTTGCATATCTTCTATCACTTCCTTTTATGGCAACATAAAAACGGCAAGAACTTTTGTGGTTACCTAGTATTTGGTAATCAAATTAAACCCTTACTCTTTGCAGCATGTCCAGTATTACAGGTTGGATGGGTGCATTTATTCGTCAGTTTCGGCTAGCAGTGGCTTTATTTTTTTATGTACCCTGATAGAAAGTAATCGCACGAAATTAGATTAGGGCTTTTTGTGGCGAAATGCACGTTGAACAGTTGTAAGCAATTCAGTTTTTAGCAAACTCAATAACTAACACAAAAAAGATTACTGCTATGCGGTTGCCATATTTACACAAACTTAGAAAAAATGAAACAAACTATCATTTTCGTGACGAAGGTTCTCATAACGACATCTCTGAGCATCTAAATAAAACTTATCTGAGCTTCCTTTTTACAACGATTCGTGGAATGTTGCTCTAAGTTATTTGGTTATAGAGATATAGCCTTACAAAGTTGGGAGATTCTTTTGTAATCACCATGTACGCAGAATAAATCCGATTACAAATGTAGAAGAAAAGAAGGACGAGACAAGCCGTGGAATAAGATGAAATAAAAAATGAAAATTGAACACAGGGAGAAAAAAAAACTGACGTTTTCAAAGAAAAAGTGAAAGTGATAAAGATTGCAATCTATATTTTTTTGTAGTTTGCGCGATCAATTCTGTTTATATTGAAATTTCAACCCTCTGTAAATAAAGATTAGGCATTGGGTTTTTTGAAAGCGAAGCCGTGCCGTCTATTGTTAAAACGAAAATGCCTGAAAATTTGTTATAGCCAACACCACCTAAAACAAAGCCTGCGCACGTAAAGGTCATACATTGCTAAAACTTCATAAGTAGTCATCTTTAACTGCAAATCAAAAAGGTAGTTATCTTTAATCAAATGTGTTACTACCACGGTCTATAGATATTCATGGTCATCGAGCTTCGGCCATTTTCTATTGTTTCGAGAAGCTAAGGAAAGCAGATCGCGCCAGGTGCCGCATAGACGGCACTAAGGCCGACCGCAACCTGCGATAGAGATTTTCATTGACAATGAATAAGAAAGTAAAGTTTCTATCTGCCGATACGGCGGCGCTGCAGGCGCAGTTGGGCCGATTGTACATGCAGCGCCACTTTTCAATAGAGTTCCCGCCCTACCGGGAGCTAGAAACTTTAGCTTCATTTTAACAAGGAACTCGATGACCATGAATATCTATAGACCGTGATTACTACCAATAAAAAGCCCTAAATTATGACTAGGTATGATGATGTAACAATGCATGACGTTTCCGTGCGCAGGCCTTTTTTTAGGTGGTGTTGACACCATTGACGTATATTAAAGATAGACTCCGAATCTTATTGTTAGCAGCGGCAAAAAGTGAAGCAAATTGAGCCATGACAGTTCTGGGCAGGAGTGAGCCGTGGAGTAATTAGCTATCTGGCTGCTTTGTTTTTGAAGATTTTGGGCCCGAAGAATAATTAATTCAAAACCATTCCTCAAAGTTGTTCCGCATACAACTGTACAAATAGACACGAAAAAAGGATCAGGAATCGTTTTTCACAAGCATAACTCAAAAAGACGTAACTAAAGTGAAAATACATAACTGAAAGACGATCGAAACGAAATTGAAATTGAAACCATGATCGAAAAATTGTTTACAAAATATAATAAAATACTTCAAATATAAAGTTAATGAAAAGATAACGTAGCACGCCGTGATTGGCGTGTGAATGAATTATTAATCAGCTACTCTCATGTTTAGCATCATCTTCACTCACTTTCGGCCATGACAGTTCTGCGCATGGAGCTTCCCAATTTGCTTCAAGTAACAACAATTGCTTCGGAGTCTATCTTTAATATACGTCATTGTTTGATACAGCCTACAATAATGATCATATTGTTGAAAACAGAATTCGAAAAATTTAATCGGTTTTCAAATTTTGGTGCAAGCGGTGGACGGCCGAACGGACAGATCAAGCATGCATTCTTATAAATAACTTTAAGCTAAAGCTCTTAATAATCGCATGAATGAAAATTATGATTTTACTATCGTTACTGGATTTGGTCCTTCGAGCCGGATCGCAGAGTCAAGATGCTTAATCTTCAAGTTGCCCATGTTCCCGAATAGATTAAATTTGTGTGCCTATTATAATTTTTATCTACTCTTTGATGCTCTATCCAAATCAGAAGTTAAAATCAAACCAGTTGAGAATGAGCAAGCATTCATTACCAAACACGAAATTAAAAAGTTATGCGTAATTTAAATGTGAAACAGTATGAATGGGTAAATGTATTCGATAGCGTGAGTTGGTGAATGATATTGTATGAGCATGTTTGAGAGAATCAAAATGGCGACTTTCGATCGGAAAACATTAAAATCTCCGATTAAAATTCAACGACGTTATAGTGAAGACCTGCCTGATAAGAGATCATTAAATCGCTGTTTAAACATGTTCAAGCCAACAGGAAGTAAGTTGCACCAAAAGGGCTCGTGTAGGCCATAACGTCGAATGAAAGTGTTCCAAATATTGCAGAAGCGTTCATCCGCAGCCCACAAAACTCAATGCGTGGTTTGTTAATTTGTCTCGGTAGGTTTTATGGCGAGTCGACAGCTAGGTCAAGTTGCGCCCTTTCACATGAGTAATATCTGTACACAATCCGAAAATTCAACATGATTATGTTCTTTTACGCTTTCCGGGACAAACATCCATGCCCACGGCGGATTCGAACCCGCGACCCGATGGATTCGTGAAACTGAAAAGCCTATGCCCCAGCCCTCTCAGCCACCGGGCTGGTCAGTACGTAAGGCAAGTTTGGAAATGAACATTTCAAGGAGCACTATCCGTAAGGTTTTCTCATGAACGAACTGCAATTTCATATGTTTAGTCCTATGAAGAGGTTCAAGTCCGGGCAACGGTTTGAATCTGACAAGGACATGAAATCGACCGACTGCATTTGGCTTTACATCACAAAACTGAGTTTTACTCAAATGGTTAATGAAATGCCTGCTCGTCTGAAGCTTTACTCCTATAAAAGCTACACGATAAGGTATACGATAAGGTTTATAGCAGGAATCGTCCAAGTAAAATCATCCATCACCCAGAAGATACTCAGGGGGTGTCTGTGGCCTGGTTGTCTCGTCGGTTGGCAAGCTGATCGATGGAGTTAAGCAACTTCAGGCGCGGCCAGCTGCTGGCTGCGTGACAGCCAGTGGCTTGAGGACCACTGCTGGGTGGGACGGCTATTTGGGGCACAGCTGTTGGAGGACTTTAGTCTGACCCATTTGCTGAGTGACCAGTGCTGGTGATAGCCACTGGTTTGTTCGTCCGCCAGAAGCTCTTCCATCATGAACTACCCGTGCTTCGGAGGGCACGTTAAGCCGTCGGTCCCGGCTGCTACTGTCTTCTCGTAGCAGTCTTTAGTTACTGGGATGGCGCAAAACTCCCTCGAAGGAGTAAGTGCTACTGATTATCGTTCTGCGATAATCTACCCTCTGTACAAGATAAGATAAGAAGATACTCAATACCATTTGCAAAGAAATTGATTACTGCCTCGATATTTTGCGGGCCTTAAAAAGAGTTCATATCGAGTTAGACTGATTCGTGGTGATATGACTAAAATTGCTATAAAACATTAGTCGCCGTATTCACTAAGTCGAATTATTCTGAGAGTTAGGAATAGAGTTAGGACGAGAAATAATATTTGAGCGTTGATCTATTGGATAACGAGAATCACGTGTTAAGGTTTTACTCTAAGAGTCGATATTCGCACCTTTAACCCGAGATAGTGAATACGAGTTTGTTTTCATTATTGCAAACCGCGTAGAGACAACTTTTCTGTATATAACGTTATGAACGTTTCTTATAATACCAATAATTTAAGCCCACTCTGTATAATAGCGCGAGGTGTGCATTTCGAATGAATTAAGAGAAATGTTTCTACTTGTTATGGTTTTCGTGTAAAATAAGAAAATGTGCATATGGTACATTGACTGTTATTCTCCCACGTGATGGGTATAGGCGATCAGAGTTTGATTGTTTAAAACATGTTGAAAACTCATTGTCTTCAAGAAAAATGAGCAATTTCTAAATGATTTCTAAATGAACAAAGTTGGCTAGATAATAAATTTAATCGGACTAGAATGAAATAATTTTAATCAATATAAACAAAACAAAAATAAAAACCTTCTAAAGGTACCGAATGTATAATGAAGAGTTTACTAGGAATTCACGCAGAAAACGACTTCCTCAGAAATCCATCTGCTCTATTCTATCTAGAGCTTCTAGAGCAGAGTTAAACTGTGCGATTAAACATTAGATACATCATAGTCGAGTTTATGGTAATACACATTTCATATGCAAGTGAATTCGTAAACTTAAAATGTTTTAAAAAGTTAATTTTTAGAAGGAAAGATATACAACCTCTGACAATTAAGTTCGGTGAATGATGTCACACCCTAATCTGTGCGAGCTTTACGCGAGTAACAATGCATGTGAATACAAGCCCAGTCATTGTTTAAGCAAGTTCAGACAGGTCACGTTTGTGCGTGCAATGGTTTAGCAGATGCTCGTTTCTTCAGTTGAAGGTGTAGCGTGCGCACGTAACTGTGGATAATGGATCAAAGAGGAACACTGCCGTAATCGTGCAACAGTTTCTGGCCAACAAAGGGGTCGTATCCATAGCTCATCCACCTTATTCACCAGACTTGGCACCGGCAGACTTTTTCTTGTTCCCTCGCCTGAAACGGACCTTAAAGGGACACAGATTTGCGGACATTCCAGACATTCAAGCAAATGTGACACGTGAACTTAAAGCCATCCCTAAGGAGCTTCCAGGACTTATACACACGATCCCAAAAGTGTATTGCCTTTCAGGGTGATTATTTCGAAGGACAACAAAGTAAATGTGGCTCTATCTGTTTTGCATTTTGTTGTGTGAACTCATTCACCGAACTTAATTGTCAGAGGTTGTAGAATACTTGATAGCATTCCAGCCAAACAGATAATCCCAAGGTGGTGACTCAATCGCCAGTAATTCCATAAACTATGATGAGGAAGCAACATGTATTGGTTTGTTTTTACTATAAAGCAGATGCGAGAAGCTCTGGTAACCGGCAATACCCACTGACCATCTTTATCCCGTTCTACCCTATATAAGGTAGTGCATAAGAATAAAACGTGAAACCATAAAATCAAAATATATGTAGGAAGTATATAAATTCTACAAATTCTAAAAAACTCTAGGGTCCATCAGTTTAAGTAGCAAAAAAAATACCTATGAGTAGCATTTGACCATGAGATATGTTCAATAAGTAAGTTGTTGCAATATGGTTATCATTTGTTGAGATAATTAATTATAGTTCAGTCCTTTAGAGTTTATGTTGTTAAATTTAAACGCCATAAGAAATAATGATTGAATACTGCAGTTCATGTCATCCATTTGATAAGCTTACCTCTGTAACGATAGGTCAGATTTTGAAAAGTTTGAAAATTTCCGCTAATTATTGAATCTACTATATGGTGATATATACGTTCTATTGATATAAGCTGTCTTATAAGGAGATTTTTCGAGAGTATCCGTCGGAATATTCACCACTGTCAACAAAAAAACTTACTGATTTTATGTGTACTATTAAACTGTTTTGATTTCATTTTACTATGACTCACCATTATCGAAATATAGCATATTTCGACAATTTTCTTTTTGGCCGGTATCTCCGACACTATGGATCCAACTTAAATTTAGATGCGATATTCGTAATCAACGATGGAAGACACATTCATTTCATATATCGCATTTCCTGCACTTTAAAAAAGTGCTATCACATGAAAACATGAAATTCAATAAATATCTTTTTAAGTTCGTTGAAAATAAGAAGGAACTGTGGCGTGGAATGGCCTGCATGTGAAGGAAATATATTCAACAGCATATAGAATTAGATTTTATATGAGCATGTTTGAGTGAGATATAAAAGTAGATATGCATGAATAAGCATAATATTGCGAATGGGTGAAACTATATACAGGATGACGAAAAACAAATGGTAGATAATCTAGTCTAGTTATATATAAAACTAGCAGAGGACCCGGCTTTGCCCGGGATAATTATGCTTGTAGGTAAACGGAACAAACACAAAAAGTTAAATTAAACCTACAAATTGTTTAAATAATAACCCAATCACTACAATATAGAGCGAAGGACTATCCATTCTAAGAAAATCCGAAAGACAGAAATTTACTTCTTCACTGAAAAAATCCATTCTTGGTGTTATACCGAGACTTGATTTACCGAAAAAGTTTTTTTTTAAAGGCTCACAATGGGTGGACCTCTCCAAGGATGCCACTGCTAGAGGCCAGAATAACAGGAAAAGCCTGAATAACAGGAATTCTTTGCCTTGAATTCTATATTGCACAAACTAGGCTTGCATTGTTGGTCATGAGACATATATTGGTCATCCTTGCATAGTGTTGGTTCATTGCGTGTTGACACCATTGTTGATACCTATTGTTGCACAAATTTTTATTTGCATTGTTGGTCATGAGATATATATTGTTGGTCCATGCAGAGTGTTTGTGAATTGCGTGTTGATACCATTGTAGATACTTATTGTTGCAAAAGCTTTGTCTTGCATTGTCGGTCATGAGATATTTCTCATTAATATGCCCTGCCATAACCATAAATATCGATTTTTTATCAATATTTATTATTTTTTCTAAATCTGAGGTATATTTATTATTTTTTCTAAACCTTCCTCATGCTTTGAAGGTCATGTATGCGAAAATTTATCAAGATCGGAATAAAACTGTAGATTTGTATAATAAACAAACAAACAAACAAACACACAAACAAACAAACATCTTCCTTTTTATATATAGAAGAAGGGTGTTTGTGGATTTGTTTGTGGGTTTGTTTGTGTGTATTGAATACAAATCTACAGTTTTATTTCGATCTTGATGAAATTTTGCATACTTGACCTTCAAAGCATGAGGAAGGTCACTGTCTACCTGAGATTTCGGAAAAATAATAATTATCGATAAAAAATCGATATTCATGATCATGGCAGGGCATATTAGTGAGAAATATCTCATGACCAACAATACAAGGCAAAGTTTGTGCAACAATAGATATCAACAATGGTGTCAACACGCAATGCACCAATACAAGGCAGGGATCAACAATATACAAGGTGATTATAATTAAAGTCCCTTTGTAAAAATGCTATAAAAAAACAACCATGAGTCCGAATGACTTCAAATTTGGACTGAGCATTCTTGAAGAAGGGGCATTTGATATGGGATAAGAAAAAAATAGTTCCAAAATTTATCACTAGATGGCGCTGTAAGCGGCATAACGGAAGCGGATTCAGCTAGAAGTGGCATTTTGAATTGAAATACGACGGCTTTGGCATGAGTTGTTTATGGCATGATGTTTTTACATTAAAGTTGGTCAAGGAATGCAATTGACACTAAAACAAGTTAAACATGATTTTTTTTTTATTATACAGTACAGTATTAGCAAAAAATCAACTGTACCGGTCAATGAACATGATTGCTTCGGGTTTGATGATGGAAAACATGACTTTCAAGTCATTTAACAGTTTTGGCACTGTTAGTGCAAAGCCCATCCACCACGGCAAGGTCGTACCACATCGGATGGGAAAAATCGGTTTTTAATTGTCCTTGGGCCAAAAACCGCATAAAAAGCACATGATGATTCGGTTTTTAATTGTCCTTGGGCCAAAAACCGCATAAAAAGCAACAATGGAAACGCCTATTAATTATCTCGGGACTTGCGCAAGACATGTTCAATATGCTGTCCACCATTTTCCTCCACAAGTTTTAACCGATAAACAGCATGTTCCACAACAGACCGGAGTGTCTCCGGGGTCACGTTGTGAACGTGGTGCGTAATCCGAGCCTTCAATTCCGCTAAATTTGCAACTGGGCCACTGAACACATGATTTTTAAGGTAACCCCAGAGCCAGAAGTCACAAGGATTGAGGTCCGGTGATCTTGCAGGCCAGGCTCTCGGAAAATGACGGCTGATAATTCTATCATCTCCGAAATGTGTCTTCAGCAGCTGCTTCACTGGCTTTGCAATGTGCGGAGGAGCGCCATCTTGCATGAAAATTATTCTATCCACGCATGCATGCTGTTGAAGTGTTGGAATTACCTGGTTGCGTAAAAGACACGCATACCGTTGACCATTGACTGTACAGGTAACGGGACCCGCAGGACCCACTTCCTCGAAAAAAAATGGCCCTATAATCAATGATGCTGTCATCCCGCACCACACAGTTACCTTTGCAGAATGAAGCGGTATTGAAACACATGCGAAAGGATTTTCCGTTGCCCATATCCTGCAATTTTGTGTATTGACAACGCCGTGGAGATAAAAATGGGCTTCGTCTGTCCACAAGATGTTCCATGGCCATTCATTGTCCACTTCCATGCGAGCTAGAAATTCTAAAGCAAACGTGTGTCTAATTGGCAGGTCAGCAGGAAGTAACTCCTGAACATGGGTAATTTTATAGGGATAACAATGCAGGATATTGCGTAAAATTTTATTGACCGTGCTCACAGGCATGTCTAAAGTTCGGGCAATTCCCCGTGCACTGCACGTTTGCACACCACTGTTCGACCCTTCCTCTAATGCTTCAGCCACATCTTCTACTGACGTCAAAGCAACTGCTTTCCTCCCTCTGCCAGATTTCACTGCAAAAGAACCTGTCGCTTCGAATTTTTTAATCATACACCTCAGAGCCTTTGCAGACATCGGACCACATCCTTTTTTCATTCCCTTTAATACCCGAAATTTCTTTAAAGCTGCTATGGCAGAGTCGCCATTCTTGTAAAAGAGCTTCACAAGCAGAGCGCGATCCTTCATTGACAGACCCATGGGAAGCTGCTGAGATACAAATATGACGAGAACGCCATGAGGCCTGCGTTTTTATAACACATGCAATGTCTCATGCGCATGCGTATCTTTCAATTTGCATAGTACAAATCCTCCTAGGCATAATATGCCGCTTACAGCGCCATCTAGTGATAAATTTTGGAACTATTTTTTTTCTTATCCATATCAAATGCCCCTTCTTCAAGAATGCTCAGTCCAAATTTGAAGTCATTCGGACTCATGGTTGGTTTTTTATAGCATTTTTACAAAGGGACTTTAATTATAATCACCTCGTATATCTCATGACCTACAATGAAAGGCAAAGTTTGTGCAATATAGATAAATTTCAGTTTGTAACAATGCATAGAATTCCTGTTATTCAGGCTTTTCCTAGAAAAGAGAGTTCTTAGTACTTAACAATTTCTTGAAAATCTTTAATAATGATCAGTAACTGGAGATAATGAGTTAGCAGACTATTGAGAAAGAGTAAAAGACGAGAGAGGAAGCACTCCTTTAGCTCTGTGCTGTATTGAGCAAATGGTAAGCATGTCAGTGGAAGAATCGGCGATCGCTAGAGATGTATGGCCAAGTTTTGATTCAAGACATCGAGAGAAGAAAGGGAATTGCAACAACATCAATTGTACATCTAAAGTAAGATTATGTGAGTAAGAAATTATTTAGACTAGCAGTGGCATCCTTGGAGAGGTCGCTAGAGATGAACGTCTTTAAAAAAAAATTTCGAATTTTCATTAAGAATTTTTACTGTATTAATTCTAAGCGTTTTCATGTGTTTATTATTAAGATATTTCAAAATTTAAATAGAGCAAGAAGGTATAAGAGCTTCTACGTCCAGGGCAAGAAAAACTTGAGTCTAAAGTATCTGGTGATGCTCCGCTGTGGTGAGGCAAGTCAAGAAGAGTTATATCACCTAGACTTCCTGTTTTCCGTATTTTTCGTAGAATGGATAGTCCCTTTGCTCTGTGTTGTATTGAATGAGTTATTATTTAATTAATTGGGAGTTATAATTTAATTTTCTGAGATGGTTCTCTTTACCTACAAGTGTAATTATCCCGGGCAACGCCGGGTACCTCTGCTAGTATAAAAATAATCCTGATCATGGATAGGTCATGGTGTAGCCACCGTATATGTAAACACTAACAAAGACCCCGAGTATCAAATTTATTAAAGAAAAGCTGATGGATTATTTAAACACGGTGCCTCAGATGTTAAAATGTTACAATACAGATGTAAAATGCGTCTTTAAATAAATAATAAATAAACATAGGAAAGAAAAGGAAAATTCCAGTCTGAGATCGCGATGCTCTGAGCAATTAAGTCATTGTTGATTGTAATGTAGGCTCGTGGCTTAATTTTTCATTTATCACTTAATGTCATATTCACCCGGATACACGACAATTATGTAAATATGTAGTATAACTTTTATGGCCAACGCCATCACCAAATAATTAAGTCGATAAATTAATATTAGAAAATAAATTTAAAAAAGACCCCCTTCTCCAAATACGAAAATAAAAACTCTAGTAAGTTCTGATGAAAACCCAGATATTTTTCAAATAATTCGATAAAATAATGTATAAATTATAAAAAATCAGATAAAAATTAAAGTTTATTTCTAGATTATGTCCTCATTTGTGCTATTACTCTAGGAGTTTTGACCGGTGGGGTTTTTGCAGGATCCTACTTCAAACAAATCACAATCAAACAGATCGCGACCTAGTATTACCTAAGATATACAGATCGCGACAGTGTATATACAGAATTCATTTACGTGATACAAGACCCACTCAACTTAATTTTTTAGAGTAAAGTGCTGCGAAATTATGGGTCAACAGTGGCGTCTTTAAGTGATGCTTCACTGCATGGCGGATACGAAACAATTGCTATGAATGAGTTGTTCATTTGGGTGTCTCTGAGAGATGCTTCTCTGCAGTGCACGAAGTGCTCGCAGTGACTAAAGGTCAACTTCGCACACTGGAAATACGAGGTAAAAAACCTCGTACATAAGTAAATGCAAATGCAGTTGCAAGGTTGTCTACATTCAGTTTCTGATAATCATACACCCACACTGCGGTTTGAAATCAACAGGGCGTGTGATCATACCACTTCACACATGAAGTACTGGCTGAAACGTTTTTAACGTATGTTTCTGCTAATGGAAACAGTGCAGCAGCTCAACGGTTGTATCGTGAACGTTTCCCACGCCGTGTTTGTCCTGATGCACGAATATTCCTCAGAATCCATCGACGTCTGCAGGAAGCTGGTTCCCTTACTGTCCACCGGCCAGACACTGGGCGTGCAAGAACTGTGCTTACTGTTGCTGTGGAGGAGGAAATACTGCGAAGGTTTGCAGACAATCCACACACCCTCACCCGTCCAGTAGCAAACGCTTTGGGCCTGCACCAGCTGCAAGTGTGGCACGTGTTAAACACAAATGGATTCACCCATTTCATTATCAACAAGCTGACGACTACGGCCCACACCGTGCATTTGGGCAGTGGTCCTGAGGCACGTTACCAATCATCCTGCGTTTGAACAAAACGTTCTGTTTACTGACGAGGCCTGCTTTGCTAGAGAGGCTGTTGTTTACAACTACCACAACGACCACACGTGGTCAACCGTCAATCCTTATGCAACAGTTTCTCGTGGACACCAACAGCGATTCAGCGTCAACGTGTGGGCAGGCATTGTTGGCAGCCAGCTCATTGGTCCATACCTTCTACTTACCCATCTCAATGCCCGCGTGTACCGCACATTTATGGAAGAGACATTACCGCCAGCCTCTGTGGATCCAACACGACGGAGCTCCTGCGCATTTTGGCACCACCCTCAGGCGATACCTGGACAATGCATACAACGGTCGTTGGATAGGACGGGGTGGCACAGTTGCCTGGCCACCACGTTCACTAGATCTGAACCCCCTGGATTACTTTGTGTGGGGATACATGAAGACTCAGGTATACGAGACACCTGTCACATCTGTCGACGATCTGGTTTCCCGCGTCGCAGCCGTCGATGAAGAGCTCAAGAAGCAACCACATACATACCACCGAGCAATTGAATCATTACTTCGCAGATGCGATCTCTGTGTCCAGACTGGTGGACGTAATTTTGAGCACCTTTTGTAAGAGATAGGTGGATTAAGTTGTCTTTTCTCCTGAACGTATAAGTATGTCCTGTTTGTTTGTCTTATGTAGCGCGGTAGCCTTTCCCTGTATGCCAGGAAGCCACCTTGCTGGGGAAGCAACCTACTTTTCTCTCTCCCATATCTCTAAAACGAGGGAGTTCCGACTCCATGTTCATAGGGATAAAATGCTTCACTACGCCATGATCTATTATGTGTATCAATATCTAAAATTTGTTATTTGCCACCCTGTATATAAAATTCTCTGTATGTCTTCTCTGTTCGCTATACATTTTAAAATGGCTAGACTAATCCTGATGAAATTTTGCATGGTAATTCAGGTTGACCCTGGAAGGTTTAAGGTAGGTCAAATTGATCCGAGGTCAAGGTTATGGTGGAGATTTAACGCTAAACTAACGAAAAATTAGCATCTGTTCATCTTGTTAGTTTCTAAAAATGAAATTTTTTTAATTTTTAAATTAATTCCAACAGCACTTTACTAAAACGACAAGTTAATACTACATTTAACTATATTAAAAACAATAGGTTTTCCAAAGAAGGGGAGAATTTCGAAAGCCACAAATAAGTTTCTTGCGTGGATGGACTGATTATTCCAACGGTTTTGGAAATATATCCGAAGAATTTTGGTTAGGTAGATATACTTGTATATTGTTATGCATATATTTAAGGATATTTAAAAATAGTTTATTAAGTACCTTAAATGAATAAAACTAATGAATTTTAGGAAATGCACTTAAAAAGAAATCATGAATAATTTAACAAATTTATCAATTATATTCTTAACTGCATTCTTATTCTTTGTTTATTGTATGAAAAAGTAGTTTAAAATATTAAAACTTAAGCAAAATTTGTAATACAGTGGTTTGTTAGGGATTTATGGCAACAAGTTTCAGAAGGCCAGAAAATATGGAAAACTCCTTTCGCCACTGCAGGAGGCTGGAACGCAGAACACCAAGTTCAATTCGTAACCACTGTTGTTGAAACGCTTTCCAAAAACCCTCCGCTGTTCGCGATCGACTCTTCCCGAGGGCCCGTTTAATTAGACCAAAGCCACAAAAATCCATAGGCGATACATCGGGCAACTTGACTGAATTTGACGTCGGAAAGGGCTGTTATGTAGCCCTCCCAATATCTGTGTCACGATCTTTAACTTCGATTACGCAGAGTGCCGTTAAATCGAATAGAGTGAGAGGGAGGGAACGAATTCTTTATGTGAAAGAATAATATTTATTCTTTATAAAATAATAAGCAAATTCCTAGATGCCAGAAACCATCAATAATTGGTTGAACGGTTTCTTGGTCTTGACACAGTTAAGTGAAATGCAAAGTCAATACATGAGTAGACACAGTAAAAATTTGTGGTCATTAATAAAGAATTCTTTAGAAAGCACTTATTAATTAACAATACTAATTATGATCTTGACATATTCGGTAGTCTTGCTGCCATCCCCGCTACGACGAATTCTGGAGTTCTGGTTGCGTATAGGAACCAACCCAGTAACCGCTGTCTGGAAAGGCGGTGACCCTATGAGTTTATCGAACGAAGGATCGTTTGCTAACTAGGGAAAAGAAAACAAATAAAGCATATATTAGTTCCTTTAAATTCAGTGGTCGACGAAGCACTTCACAATAAGAGTCAACAATACTTAAATATGTCATTAACAGTTACTGTACTCGATATGAACGACGCGCCGAGTGGCTCAGCTGTCCGTGCGACGTCGTGCTCCTGGCTCGCTATTGGGGCGGCGGGGGGTTCTACATGGCGTGGCGACAGGCCTCTCTCGGCTGTCGCTTTCATATGAAATTAATAATTTAAATTGTTTATATATTGCTGGACTGAAAATTAAGTCGTAGTTTAAAAGTACCCTTTCTTATACACAGTATACAGGGTGATTACAAAAGAACTTCACATTTTTAAAAATTTATTACATCAAAGCTATTCAGAATATAGACACACCACATACGGATTCTTAAAAAAAAACCCTTGAAGCTTATTGTGACACAGTTAAAGATGTTCAATATGCCCACTGTCGTGACACGGCATACATCAATGCGGTAGTCGAATTCGACCCAAACCCCCATTAACATGTCTCCATCAATCCCACGTATCACTACCGTAATGCGTTCTTTCAGCTCGTCTAGGTCACGGGGAAGGGGTAGCGTGAAGACCTTGTCCGTTACACACCCCCATAGAAAGAAATCACAAGGTGTGAGGTCGGGGCTCCGCGGTGGCCACTTTGCAAGTCCCAGGTTATTGTTTGCTCGACCAATCCACCGCTGTGATTTCTTTTTATAGGGGTGTGTAAAGGACAAGGTCTTCACCCTACCCCTTCCCCGTGACCTAGACGAGCTGAAAGAACGCATTACGGTAGCGATAAGTGGGATTGATGGAGAAATGTTAATGCGAGTTTGGGACGAATTCGACTATAGGGGGGCAAATTTTTAAATGTGTGAAGTTCTTTCGTAATCACCCTGTATTTGAAAAAAGTTTCTATAATAAAAAAAAGTTTGGACTCTATTCTCAGGGCGACTCTCGAGGGACATCAGGCTTCTCCTCTAATTCAGTGTAATTCCCTTGGTTACTTTATGGGCGAGTGTGTTATGGAAGCTCGGCTCCCGGACCGCTCGTGTCTTTTCACTGCACTGTTCGATTGTCGATGTTACAATCAGTATCTTTGGGTTTTCTCCTGGTTACTCCCTGTTTTGCCTGCTAAATGATGAGAGCTTCGCCCTCGAAAAGCGCTTACAGGATAAGTTCGTATTTTTCCTTTTGTATTTTTGTTGTGGTCAAAGAGTCTTTTATTTATTTTATCTTGTTAGACATGTTTTGTTATAATGTAAAATTCCGAACTGCCAAAATCACATCTCTCATGCTAAATCACATCTTTCTTTTTTTAAACTTTGTATGGTATTCTGTTGTTATGTGTGTCCTGTGGGACGCTCAAATAAATAAATAAATAAATAAATAAATAAATAAATAAATATTCAATTTATTTTCTCTTCTGAAATGTATTGCCTCAATGTAATAGTATATGTTTCTATAAATGCTTCGTATTTGCATACCTCTTTTAATTGGTTTTAATAAGATTATAGATTTAAATGACTTCTTTCAATTTTCCCTAATTGGAAACGAAAATATCCATATTTTAAGTGCTCAAGAACATACAGTCCTTCGTATTGATATGGAAGATTTTGAAGGAAATAAAAGATTCGCTCAATACGGTGAATTTGAAGTTTCTGGAATTGTTGATTTTTATAGACTGAAAGTTGGAAAATTTGTTGGAGACGCAGGTAAGTTAAGTATCGCAAGGTGCTTTGTTACTTCTGGGAGGAACGTGCCTCCGTCCGTCTATGAATAGATCTTCTCGAAGCGTATGAAAGATTTCAGATTCTTTTTTTTTTGCCCACCGATAAATATGGTTCATCACACGAATCAGTTCAATCGAATGAATGGCACGTGTTCTAATGTCACCATTAGATGAAACGAATATTGCAAGGATTTATTAGGAGTTCTTGCAAACTTTTACTCGATGGTTTCATTGAACTGGCCCCCATTTCCTGGGGGACATTACAGTATTCCTGATGGACTTGCTCACGAGGGTGACGTACCACTGATATGGTATTGCTCCCATAGGCTAAGAAGTTTTGAGTTGGTTGTTGTCGGATTTGCCTCAATGGCTTGGATTTCAGGTTGCGACTTGCAAAATTTCTTATACTATCTGGTTATGGCGCAGTGGTCACGGAATTTATGCATGACCGAAATTTTTCGTCTTGCTTCAGCAAGGTCATGACCGGGTTCAAACTGTTAGAGCAAGATTTTTTTAATTAGCCAGTTTTGGCTGGATATGAAGGAAACATATCATTCTCATACCACAAAAGAATATCCAAAATATGGAATGCCGAAAACATACGACGGCTAGACTCGTATTTCGAAAGCTAGACCGTCACTTTCAAAAGACCTATTGTTAATTGCTAATTGTTTTTAAAATGGCTAATTACTGTTAAGTGTCTATTGTTAACTATTTGCTGTTAGACCTGTTGTTAAAATAGCTAGTTGCTGTTAGGCATATCGTTTAAAACGGCTGATTAATGAAAGGCCTATTTATAATAACTATTTGTTATTAAAAAAGGTAATTAATGTTAGGCCTGTTGTTAAAAATGGATAATTAAGTTAGGCTTATTGTTAGCAATAGTAGCTATTATTACTTTTAGCCAATTACAATTAGCCATATTGTTGTTAATAGCAAACTGCTAAGCCTATTGTTGTTAACAGCAAATGCTGTTAGTCCTATTGTTATCAGCAGTTAATTGTTAATGTTAGGATTATTGTTATCAGTAGCTGATTGATATTAGGCCTATTATACAGGGTGTATCTGAAACCCTGTCACAAACATGTAGTATGGGTGACTCTAAGCAAAAAAGTTCATATTAACATGGGTCCGAATTTGAACGATAACTGAGATATGAACAGAAATAAAAATGCCACCATCAAGATCAACAAGTTAATAATTCAGATTCTGTAAAGCCTAGATTAATAAAATTTGTAGGAATACCAGGGTACATAAGACTGTGTGTACCCTTAAAATTTGATCCAATTCCAACAAGAAGTTTCCGAGTTACTCATTCAACATCATAACACGTGTTCACTTGTGAGTACTAACCAGCACTTGTTACAATTTTGACTGCGTACTCGGAAACTTCTCCTTGGAATTCGACTAAATTTTAACGGTACACTCAGTCTTATGTACCTCCAAATTCCTCCATAGTTTACTATATAGTGACCTCCCTTCCTCCAGGTGCAGGGTGTCTAGCAAAACGATTTCGTAAAATTCCCTGACTTTTACCCTGATTTTTTTCCGGTTGATCACGTATTTTTTTCCTGACCAGCAAAAAAAATCTATCTTGATAGAAAATTATTGATATTTTTCAAATTTTTCTTTCCTACTTCGCATTTTTGTTTTGATGATATTGTAAATCATTCCCTGATTTTCCTTGATTTTGCCCGGTTACAAAAAATTCCATGACTTTTCTTGGTTTTTCACGGTTTTCCCGGTCGCTAGTCTCCCTGTGTCACGTTCGCAGGTATCACAAGACAAGATACTACTATGCTTCGCGAACGGGCGTCAGACACGAATGCTCCATGAGCTTGTGAAATAGCGGAGAGCGATGCGGAGAAACTGGAAAAAAGCTCCCCGAAGGAGAAGGTGACTTCGCACCTCGAAGTTAAAAATGTGATGGGCCGAGGACGCAAGCACGAAGTAAAAAACGGAAAAGGAGACGGTAGAGCTCGAGCAACGCATAGTTTTCAAGTAAAGTTGATAAAGAAAAACGCCCAATTAATACAAATGTTTTTTCAAAGAAGGAGATGAGCTCAGCAGCCAATTTAGCAACGACAGTGATAGAAAGCTCCGTGCCACACAAATGGAATTATTTGCGTTCTCCGTTTTGCCAGCTTGTACACATTGCAATCATAAGAGAAGCCTTGGCCGAGAGTGGAACTGTGCATAAAATAGTTTTCGGCAAGCAAACAATTTGGGTCTACGGAATTTTTCCTTGTGGGTTATGTGGCTTTATCGAAATCGACATTGGATGTGTTTCCGGATTTACTCTTGACTACGCTATCAGTGCTCTACTTTAAAATTTTAACGAACGGCCACTCCCTTTATGTTTTTTTTTCCTTTGGTAAGTTTAGCCATTAATCAGTATAAGCTCTGCGTTCTCTACAATTCATTAAACGTAGCTGTTGGTTAAAACTATATTATAACCAAATTTTGTGCTAGGTCAAATCCGCACACTGATTCACATTGGTGTATGGCTTGTATTATAAGAAATTATTGAATTGAATAGTGTGTGTGATATTAGCGGTGTTTTATGGTGCTACAGGGTTAAGCTATTCCAAGTACCAAATTGCATGAGCTTAATAATTTATCGTCAATTTTGTGATAGTGGGCATTATAAATGAATTGACAACGTTGGAGCCTAGATAAGTGAAATTTAGTGAAGTGCATTATTTTGTTGTATTGAAAATAACATGCTAAATCCTTTATATTATTAACTTCACGATTTAGTGCCATTTGTTTCTATACATAAGTTTATCTCTACAAGCTGTAGGTTTGAAATGTAGAAATAAACTTTTGTGTTTGTTGCATCCATTCCCTTTATTCTGGTGCACATATTTATCATTTCTTCCATTGCATGCATGACACCCTGCAGGTATAATTTTTTAATTCGGCCAAGGAATTAAATTTAATACAGGGTGTTTCTGAATGTCTATGTTCCAGGGACTAAAATAAGCAGAAAACGTCCTATGGAAATGGGGTCGAAAATTCTTCTTTTTAAAGTTTTAACGATTTGAAGGTGTCCTGCAGTAGACGAAAGAACGTTAAACCATATAGGACTTGCAAACTGTGTGATTTATTTCTAGGTAAAACGAGACAATAAAAATAGCATTAGATTCCAAGGAAGCCTGTGCATGTCGCCGCATAGATTCAAAATGGCTTTCGAATTGCAAACAATAAAGCGCTCACCAGTTTTATCAACAACTAGCAGAGTTACCCGGCGTTGCCCGGGTTAATTACACTTGTAGGTAAACAGAACAATCTCAAAAAATTAAATTATAACTCCCAATTGGTTAATTAATAACTCAATCAATACAACACAGAGCAAAGGGACTATCCATTCTACGTAAAATACGAAAAACAGGTAGTCAAGATGATATACCGGGACTTTATCTAAGCTCTTCTTGACTTGCCTCACCACTATGGAGCATCACCAGATTCTTTAGACTCAAGTTTTTCTTGCCCTTGACGTAGAAGCCCTTATACCCTGTTGCTCTATTCGAAACCCCAGTTGTTCAGATGTTTCAAATGCCCATATAGCCTTTTCTGTTTTAGTTGCAGAGTTTTTCTGACCAATACTCGTTCTTTCTCTTTCCTTTCCGCACACATTAATTTTTGCCATTCGTCTGGACGTTTGATAGGGAACTCAAGGGAGACACGCGTGATTCCTTTGCCTCATCAATAGACGCTGCCTTATTAATGTTCTGACACTGCATCATCATTTTATGATCATTATTAATAATTTTTGGAAACGAACGTACAATCATCGCATTATCAGCATCTCAATTCAGCATCCAAAATACAGGGTGTTTCAAAATTTTGTACAATAAATTTAGTGACATATTCTTCAGGTCAAAAGAAGACGAAAATGTTCTATAGCATTTTGTCTGGAAACGATTTATTTACGCGATACAGCCAACTAAACACGTGGCTCCAAATTACAGGAATTGTTCAAAGTGCCCGCCACCAGCTCGCACGCACGCTTCGGCTCGTTGCATGAGCGACCGTCTGATGTCGTCGCCAGTATTACGAACGGTTTGGCATGCATTTTCAATTCGTTGTTGCAGATCCATAATGTTAGGAACTTCTGTGTTGTAGACGATCGTTTACACATGACCCCACAGAAAAAAGTCCAAGGGATTAAGGTCGGGTAATCTTGCAAGTCAGGCTACCGGTCCACCTCGACCTATCCACCGATTCGTGTATGCAGCATTAAGGTGTGCTCGCACAACATGGCTGAAATGTGCTGGAGCGCCATCATGCATGAACCACATGTTAGATCTTATCAAAAGAGGAACATCTTCCAGTAATTCTGGCAATGGATTCTGCAGAAACAAAAGATACGTTCGCCCAGTCAATCGTGGCGGCAACACATAAGGGCCAATTAAGTTATTTCCGACAATTCCACACCAAATGTTCACGGAGAAACGCTCTTGATGCGCTCGAGCTCTGGTAACATGCGGGTTAGCATCTGCCCAATGGTGCTGGTTGTGAGAATTTACGATTCCTGTCCGGGTGAAGGTTGCTTCGTCCGTGAAAAGTATCTGGCTGAGACAACTAGGGTCTGCAGCATGACGACGTTGTATCCATTGGCAAAATCGTTGTCGGTGTGGATAGTCCGTTGGGTTCAGTGCCTGAACCAGTTGCAGGTGGTATGGATGCAAAAGCTGACGGTGAAGAATGCGCCAAACAGATGAGTGCGGAATGTGTACCATGGAAGAAATACGACGGGTGCTTGTCTGTGGTTCATCATGTATGATGTCAATTATCACATCCTCCTCATCCGGAGAATGTGCTACAGGCCGCCCTTGTCCTGTTTGACGGCCAAAGGAACCACGCTCCCTCAAATGTCTGTCGACAGATACAAATGTTCGGTTATTTGGCAAACGTCTATTCGGAAAGCGTTCTTGGTAGAGTCTTCTTGCTTCCACAGCATTTCCGTCCGCAAGAACATACATTAGGTGCACGTCAGTGTATTCTGCACTGGAATACGTGTACATGACTTTTTTTTTACATAAATCGTAATGCGTATGTCAAAGCACGCAAACGTTCTGAAATTGATATTCCTAGTGGATGTACAGTAGTGAAACTACAGTAATGGAAACAACCGTACACAACTAATGGAACAACCCTAAAGTAAGTTTAAATGAAACAAACCACTCAACCTAGTGTTGGGTCGAAACACTGGAACTGCTAAAATATCGTCCGCTAACTACCGTGCTTCCCTACTGTATGATATTGGATTACTCGCAAACAAATCGTTTCCAGACAAAGTGCTATAGAATATTTTCGTTATCTTTTGACCTGAAGAATATGTCACTAAATTTATTGTACATAATTTTGAAACACCCTGTATACACATTCCCACAGAAAAATGTATTTATATGAAATGTTTGGATCTTATGTGCTACCAAATTTATTTTATTTATTTATTTATTTATTTCAGAGACGTACAGAGCATCCATCCGGGGCCAGTATGGCAAAAAGCCGACGAGATAGGTCCCCTGGGTGGGCAGATTGAAAAAACAAACTGTAGAACATATAAAAAAGAATATAATAAGAACAAAATAATTAGAACATATAAAAAAGAATATAATAAATAATCTGTAGAGCATATGAAAAGAAAATAACACTAGCCAACACACATTTTGTAACTAAGACAACACAAAGTGTTTTTAGTAGTAATTTATAGGTAGAATCCGAATCTGCTTTTAGATTTTTTCTATCACTTCAAGTTTCAAGTTAAGCACATCGAGACTTCTATGTTAAAGTAATGGGAGTGAAGAGAAGCGGCTACATTGTTAAAGTATCCATATTTTGGGGCCGCAAGGAAATTTACCAGGCCCCAAACACTGAATGATTTAAAAATGTTTCATTGTAAAACAAGAAAGCTGTGCGTGCTAGAGAAATTTAAAAATTATATTCGTAATCAGCAGAAAAAATACTACCAAAAATCACCCACTTTCATTTTGTTACAAGAAAAATCTTAAATTTTATTGGCCAGTGTAATCAGAAAGAAAAGCGGAAAGATAAGGAAAGTTAAACAGGAAAAAAAAATTTAGCTAGAATTGCGCAAGTGGGACATTAGTTTAATTTTAAAATTGGTGGTTGAAGAAGAAGAACGGATTTAAGATGGTAGGCTGGACCAAAGTCTTAGACCTGAGGTAGAAACGCTCTTACATTGGTAAGAACGACTAATCCGGGGAAGAGTGAAGGGAATATAATGGCGGATACTGTATGGGGGAGTAGTGATAGGGATAAAAGGAGAATGAGGCAAAGAGGTAAGTAAAAGGTTGTTAAGAGCTTTATAAATAAACATTTCCAGGTGAAAAGTTGATGAATGGGGGTAATGCCAACATAATTAAATAAATGAGACACAGAGGATGGCTTTCGGAGTTTCAAAAAAATTCGTAGAAACCATTTTTGGAGTCGGAAAAGACGTGATAGGTTAGATTTGGTGGAGGATCCCCAAAATTGTATACCATAGGTGAGAGTGGAGTGAATTAATGCGTAGTAAAGCAACAGCAAGATATAGGTGGGAAGGTAATGGAGACGGGAAAATAGACCGAGATGCGAATTTAAGGTGGAGGCAAGAGAATTAATATGTGTGTCCCAAGATAGGTCGTGGGATATGTAAATTCCCAAATATTTAAAGGACTTAGAGGGAGTGATAGATTGAGAGTTGTATTTAAGCGAGAAGGTATTGGTGTCAAATTTTTTATTATGTTGGGTAAAAATTATACATGTATAAGTAGTTTTATCAAGGTTCAGTTGCAAGTGGTTGGTACTATTCCAAAGGAAAAATTTATGAAGAATAGTATTAAACTCATGTTCAATAGATAACTGAAGAATCCGCATCATCGCATAAAGAATAAGAGACAATGGGGAAAGTATATAGGAAAGATCGTTAATGAACAAATTAAAAAGAAGGGGAGAGAGGATAGAACCTTGGGGAACCCCGGAGTTACGAGTAATTGGATCAGAGGATAAATTAAATATACTTAAAGAATAAACACGATTTGACAGAAAACTTGTGATTCAATCTAATTAAACATTAAAAAAGTGAGACAGCTTAAAAAGAAGGAGATTATGAGGAATGGAATCGAAAGCCTTGGAATAATCAACAAAGAGAGATACAACAAACTTGTTGTTAGCCATATTGGAAATAATAAATTCGGTCAGTTCAAAACAAGCTGTAGTTGTATTACGTTTCGGGATGAAACCATGCTGTGTAGAAGAAAGCAAGTTATTATTAAGTATGTAGTAAGAAAGACGGGCATAAAAGAGGCTTTCAAAGATTTTAGAGAAAGAAGGAAGAATTGAGATAGGACGGTAATTGGAAAACATGGTAGAGTCACATTTCTTATAAAGAGGAATAATTTTGGCAATACGAAGGCTGGAGGGAAAAATCCCTTGGGAAAGAGAAATGTTAAATAACCAAGAGAGAGTGAACGCCAGGGCATTTGCGGCCGAGATGATAATTTAGGGACAAATGCCGAAAGGATCAGGATGACGGGAGGGTTTGAGGCGGGAGATAAGGGAAAGAACTTCATCAGGAGAAGTTGGGGTAATGAAGAAAGAGGAAGGGTTAGTGGGAATAGAGAAAGGGTAATGTATTGGTAGAGAGGGGTTACTGGGATCCCGAGGTAGTAAGGTAGCTAAGAAGGACGTAAGCTGATTGGAATCGAGAGATACAGGGTCTGAGAATGGGGAAACTTGATTGGAGGCACCTCGAATTAAATTATTAATAGCTTCCCATTTAGATTTTTTATTGCCTACGTTATTAAATAGGTGAGCGTAATATATGGATTTAGTTTTTTTTTATTTCGGAGCAGACATGGTTGGAAAAAGAACGAAAATTAATTTTGTTATATGAGTTCGGATAGCGCTAAATTTACGATAAAGAGCATTATTATGAGCAATAAGAGAGAGGATCTTAGGATTCATCCAAGGTTTTAAGAAAGGGGGTTTAGATTTTGAGGTAGGAGGAGGTACAAAAGGCAAATACCTTTCTAGGCCTAAATTGAGGTGAAACAGGATTTTAGTGAAGAGATCATTAATATTTTCATCAGGCGGGAGTAGGGTAATACAATTGGTAATTTCGAGAAAGGAGTTGAAAGCTGCCAATCTGAGGGGGCGGAGAAAATGACTGGAGAGAAAAAATTGGGAAATGATCAGAAATGGCGCAATCAATGGAGCCGCTGAACTTATTGTCGGAAGGAGAAGAGACGCATTGATCGAGAAGGTAGTAGCTAGAGTTAAAAAAGCTAGAATAATGAGTGGAAGAGTCAATCAGAGGGACTAAGCCGGACCTAGTCATTAAGTCAAGAACTGAATTAACATTTGCAGATGGGCAAGAAAAATCTAAATTGAAATCACCGGCGATAAAGATTTTATTAGAAGATAAGGTAACGTCCAGAATCATAGACGAGAGAAAAAAATAAAAAGAAGAGGTAACGTCCAGAGGGGGGGGGGGGGGCGGTAGATTGAGATGAACACAAGCTTCGTGCTAATCCGTAAAGTAAGAATTTCGAATTCAGGAGTAATTAAAGAGTAATTATGTAAAAGTTCATAATTGAGGGAGTTAGAAATGTAAACTACAATACCGCCACCTCTCTTAGTCGGACGGTGCAAGGCTTCAAAGGTGAAATTAGAGAGAGGAGGAATGTCAGCAGTAGATTCTGTGAGAGCTATAATTTGCGGTTGTGAATGGAGAAAAGAAGGAAAACAAGAAGAGAGGAAAGATTCATGCGAAGACTGCGAATGTTTAAGCAAAAGAAAAGTAAAGAAGAGGAGGGGGGTAGGGGATAGTTTTTCAGCAATTAGTGAATTATATTCATTTATGGTCAGAGGATTTGACGGAGAAAGCATATGAGATGGAGGAGAATGGAGAGCAGACTGAGGTAGATACTATGAACAAATTAGAGGCAAATAGTAAAGAAGAAAAGAGAAAGAGGGAAAATGAACCTGTGGGCAGGGAAGGGGCAGAAGCATGAGGACCAGAAAACAAGAGAAAGAAAGGATGAAAGAACGAACAGAACTTAAAATTAAGTATAAACAAGAACTAAATTAATGTGAAAGGTTGAACGAGAACAAGAACTGAATTTACTTTGATGGAACATTTGAGGTGAAGCACATGCGTTGGAGGGCAGCGAAGGAAGGGATGGCGATCGTTGAGCCTGTTGGATCCTTCGTAAAAACTCTGCCCCCGAAATTCCAGGCGTTACGTGATGTCAGGGAATTCAAACACAATCATGAATTCCGATGACGCAAACGCTCACTTTCGCTCTCGTATATTTTACCATTCGGGGAGGAAAGGAGAGCGACGTCATCCGCGTCAGCAAAAACGTCGACACTCCCGACCCAATCGGCTAGCGACAGATCATTCGAGCGCGGAATGGAAATTTTCATCTAGAAGGAGCAGGGGGGTGAAACTCATAGCTTTTTATGTCAAACTAAGATGGCGGCGCTATGAAGACTGCTTGCTAATGTTTTCTGCATTTTGGCGTTTTAATGACAAAATTATAAATATATATGAGTAAATAAAAATTTTTATGATGGAATTTGATAAAAATAAATTAAATAAATAAAAAATAGCTAATGTTTAATTAAAATATAAAATAAATAAGAATAGATTAATTAAATGATAAACATATGCAATAAATAAAACAAAATAAAATAAAGTTAATAATTAATTAATTAAATAAACTTGGCTAAATGAATAAATAAAGTAAAATAATTAAATGCACAAATTAATAAAACAATCAGTAAAATAACAATTAAATTTAATCACTGCTTTGAAGACATTGTTGTTACAAAAATGCGTCAGCGAAAATAAAATTAATTTAACGTATTGCTAAATCGGAAATATCTTATCTTTTTTTTATATAGATAATTGATTTTACCAGTTTGTAGAATCACCTTTTGCCGTAATAACAGTCCCAATTCTTTTGGGCGATGATATTAGTAAGGTCATGGCAAAGTTCCTGTGTAATATATTTCTAACACTTTGGATGCATTCAGTGAGATCTTTTTTGTCCTTTGTCAACGGTTTCTGTATTCTATTTATCATGATTGCCCATAGATTTTCGATTAGATTCATGGCAGGCATTTTTCCTGGCCATTTCAGGACACTTATTTCTCTTTTCCGATTTTTTGGATGTATAAGCTGGTACACTATCCTGTTTGAAAATAACATCTTCAGATGAACAGATCTTCTCAGAGTGACAAAGAATTCCATCATTTCTGTATAAACTTCTGTATGGAACCGGCTGTTCACAAAAAAAAATCAATCCACCAAAACTTTGACTATTGGTTTGGTTTGGTTTGTTTGGTATTAACGTCCTTTTCAAGTGCTATGGTCATTTCAGGACGGCGTTATAGGGGCCGCAAATTTTGCCTCGCAAGGGTTCTTTAACATGCAGCCGGCAAACGACTACACGGGACCAACGGCTTTACTTCACTTCCTTCGGAAGGAAGTGCATAATCTCAGGATTTCCCCCTGAAAAATCCTCGTCGTCCTCGGCCGGGATCGAACTCGCGTACACGGGCATCAGAGGCGATCACGCAACCGCTGAGCCACCGAGACCGATCTTTAACTATTAAAACAACCCTAAACATCTTATGATTTTAAAGGGTGTTTTACTTCTCGGTTGAAAGATTAAGGCAGAAAAACTTTTGCAAGAAATCCATCCAATTATTTCTTGGAAATCACTATAATGTTCTCATTCTCATGCTGAATTGTACTTGCAACTATCATAATTAAATATGTAAGAATAGAAGAGCATTTAAAAATGTTACCCAAACAATATGCAAACAAAAAATTAAAGTATGCCAAAAGAGTTTTGAAATTATCTTAATAAAAGAAATAATGAATTCACAAAAGTGAAATTTTTTTTTTATACATATCTAGGCCCTTTGTTTATTGGATGAATAAATTTCAAATTATAAAAATTTCAAACAATTAAGTTGTTTTTTTTAATATAATCTACAACAGTTAATTTTCTACTTTAACTTATTATTCGTTTGTCCTCCTAAAATTACTAAAAATAAAATAAAATATTAAAAAAAAAACTTTTTTATATTTTTACCCCCTTATCCATTCTTGTTTTTACTTAAAAAAAAAAGTATTCCTTTTTGGTTTAAAAAGTGAAATAAAAAGTTAAAATAAGAATTCATAAAATTAAAAAAAAGACAAAGGTGTAGCAGGGCATAATTTTTTTTTCATTTTACTTACTTACTTACTTTTCAAACCCGCTTATCCGTTAGGGTCGCGGGGGCAGCAGCCCTATGGAGGATCTCCAGCGATCGCGATCTTCCGCCATCAGGCGCATGTCCTCCCTGGTAATATCCAAGCGACTCGAACCCAGATTCTCCATGTAGTCTAGCCACCTGGTTCTAGGCCGACCCCTTGGTCTCTTACCCACCGGCTTGGAAAATAACAACTGCCTAGGAAGACTAGTTTGCGGCATCCGTATCACGTGGCCATACCAGCGCAACTGAGATCTCTCAATGCGGAGAAGTAGCGGCTCAACACCTAAAGATTCCCTTATTGTGCTGCTGTACACTCTATCTAGTAGTGTAACACCTGCCACACCTCTCAGGAATCTCATTTCGGCCGCTTGTACCCGCGATCGCACTCTTTCGGTCATTACCCAAGCCTCATGACCATAGGTGAGAATGGGGACAAAGATAGATTTGAAGACGGAGAGCTTGGCTTTGTTACCCAGCTCTCGTTTCGTTTGTCATTTTTTCATTTTTAAATGTATTATTATTATTGAAAGAGCACTCTCCAGGAGTAAAAGAAGAATAGTGTGAAAATTAAAATTTAATATGAAACGCGCGCTCTATTTAAGTACACAGAACGTTGGAAATGCCATATTAAACAACAACGTCGTCTGCTTATTCTTCATGCGAATCGAAGCGCCGCCCTGGCGAGCACTTGATCCCAAGTCCCTTGATTTAGCATTGAGTTTCCACCTCTGGTATATATCTATCTCTATGAGAAGGAGGGAAAAACGAAAAAGGGCTCGAAGGAGAAAGGAGGGTAAGAAATGGTTACCCCGACGAGCAACAGACAGCGAGATCCGTGATTGCTTGACGATTGAAAAGGGATTTAACACGAACGAGTTGAACGTGTCCACAGCGGAGATCGAGACGAATTGCCATACTGCGTTGTGGAAATTATCTCGGCCGTGCAGAGAAACCGCGACGGCGGAGAATTGCTCGTCAGTGGAGGCAAAATGCCAGCTACGTGTCCCGTCTTTATCGTCGTTAGGAGCAAGGCTTCCGGAGAGCTGTCAGCGGACTGTGCCGGACTACTGCAGCTATGTAGTAAGTGCCCATCTTTTTGTAGGGTTTAATACCCAGTTAATTAAGGCATCTTTTACGGAGTTGTTGTTTCGAGAAGTGCGTTACACGACGTGTGTGAGAGGCCTATGGCCATTCGGGCTCTGGGCCTATATTGGATACGACCTGGGCTTCTCGTTAATTTGAAAGCTAGTGTGTCGTCGGAATTACAACGTGTGTAATATTCTCCGTCTTTCTCGATGGCAGAAATGTGAAGTGGGTGTGTAGAAAAAAAAAAATATTGGTCGTATGTTCCCTCATTTGTGGAAAAGGTGTTTTGCTACGAATGTGTGTGTGTGTTGAAGCATTGCTTGTGCGATTATTTTATGAGCTTTTTAGAATTAGCATTTCAACATATTTATTGTGTAATGATAATTATTCTAATTTGGGGTTTTAATTCATTACAGCCCACATTGGTTGGATTAGCGAAATAATCCGCAATTCCTTTTTCTATGACGGCAGCAATTCGCTACTTTCGCTACCTTGTGGGATTTGCTTGAACTTAAGTAGGATTCGCGGTAGGATTACATACTTGAACGGTAGTAGGATTCATGGCTCAATACGTTGTTGCAGCTAAAGAAATGAAGGGGAAAAGTAACAAACACAGCAGTCAGTATGTCTGCAAATCAAAAACAATCTTAGAGGCAGTAAGTTTACATTTTTTCCTAACCTTTTTCGAAAATATAAAGCTATTAGAAAAAGTTGGGAAGTAAAACTTAGAATGGGGGGAAAAAAGCCACATTTATCATATGTGTCTGTAGCAAACACTTCACTCAACAGGATATGTTTCTGTTGAGGATCGATTTGAAATAATCTATCACGTTAAAGTTAATTTATTAACTTATGGAATATTGAAAACATTAATACAGAAAATGACTTAAGCAGAGAGGTGAGGCAACACCACCTAAAGAGAAAGCCTGAGCGCGGAAACGTCATACATTGTTACATCATGATACGAAGTCATAATTTAGAGCTTATTATTGATAGAAAGGCGATTAAAGATGACTTTTTATGATGATGTAACAATGTATGAAATTTTCGCGCTCAGGCTTTAAGTAGAGGTGGTGTTGGGTGAGGGGACGAGTCATCATTCTCAAGAATTCAGCAAAGTTACATGTGTGTATGTTATATTATTAACCATGTACACGAGCGCGTAAACAGTTACATTATTGTACACAGCGATAAAGAAAAACTATACGTTAAGTGATTGAATATTTTTCTTTAACGGTTTCCATCACAGAAATAGCAATGGTAGGATAAAAGATGAAAATTGTTTACATATTCTAACATATACTACTAAAAGAAATGAAATAGTATTTAAATATTTGTTTTTAAGTTTGTTTCACGTAGGATACGGTTACATATGCGAAATTCTACGGTAAAATCATTAGTTCTATTGTCAGTTGCATTGTTTTAGTAGCATTTATTTTAGATAACATATTTAGTTTTGATAACATTGTTTTATTTTTGGGTCATTAATAAGCAAAAAATTAGGTCGTTTATTATTATACTCTGTCCAAAGAAAGTTGGAGTGGGCGTTTTCAGTGAAACTTTCGTTGGACAGGGTATAGGAACAATTGTCATCTTAATCTACCCTTTCATATTTCATACACTAATAACTTTTCAATTAACAACTAAAAATTTTTTAAATATGTCAGCATTAAAACGAAAGTTGAAACCAGCAGGTGCTTGCCACACAGATCACTTGACAAACTTGTCCTTCACGAAACAAATCGGACGTTTAGAGCTGAATCTAGAAGTGTACTTACAATTGTAGTAGAAAATTTAATTTATTAACTTATCATTTTTATAATGTTTTTTTTTATAGTCGTAATGAACAACTATATTCTATTATTAATTAAGATGAAGCTGGTGATATAGAAAATACAGCAACTGATTTGCCTAAATTAACCAACACAACGCATCACTGAATTATTTAATGATTTTATGGATGAAAATACTCAGGATGTTATGATGACTTCAAGCCATCAAGACTGCCTTAATAAGTAGCCAGCTTAAGCTTTTAAACGAAATCCAAGTCAACACTTAGAAGAGCAGGCACTTTCTCTTTCGAAACTATTGAAAACAAACAGTGCCATTAATTGTTTTATTTATTTTACCACAAGCAATAATATGTTTTGCATTCATAACTGTTTCTAAGCAAACAAGCAGTGTTTTTTGCTACCAACGTACTGAAAAATATCACACAGTGTAATATTCAAAGTATGTTCATGGAAAACGAATTGTGAGATGGATCCTACTTTCGCCGCCATTTTTCAAAAATAGCAGCGCCCTCTATATTCACTGAAAGTAGCGAATAGATACGTCTAAAGAGGCAGGGTGCGGCGAGCCCGCCAATGCAGTAGGCTTACGAGAGGTTTTTTCTTTTACTTCTGTCGTCCTTCAGCATGTTCAAGCAAACCAATTAAAAATCAAAATAATGGCTGAGGAGGTGAATTGGACCTTATCAAAAAAGAATGCATACAGTAAAAGTCATTCAACGTGGTCAGTAGCACGTATCTACCCAAGTATCTGTACCGGTAAGTTTTCATCGACTGATGTTGTCGGCCATGTTGAAAACTGTGATAACCCCTGCGTGGCTCGGACTTTTTTTTTGTATTAAATATTGCAATATCTTAAAAAAAAAATAGAAATCTCTTAGGATTAATACAGTAAAAATTCTTAATGAAAATTCGAAAAAGTAATTTTTAAACGCTCACAATGGATGGACCTCTCCAAAAATGCCACTGCTTGTCTAAATTATTTCTTACTCACGTAATCTTACTTTAGATGTACACTTGATGTTGTGGCAATTCCCACTCTTCTCTCGATGTCTTGAAGCAAAACTTGGCCATTCATCACTTTTTGTAGTCTAGCGGTTGCTGATTCTTCTATTTACTTGCTCATCATTTGCTCAATACAGCACGGAGCTAAAGAGTGCTTCCTCTGTCGTCTTTCCACTCTTTCTCAATAGTCTGCTAACTCTCAGTTACTGATCATTTTTGAAGATTTTCAAGAAATTGTTAAGTACTAAGAACTCTCTTTTCTAAGAAAAGCCTGAATAACAGGAATTCTATGCATTGTTACAAATTGAAACTTATCCATATTATGATAAACTTGAGAATAAAATGAAACTCTTTTTCCACAACGAAACAGGAAATGAACAAAAAGAAAAAGACCGAAAATAAAATGAAAAAATACAACCTGAGTCTGTAAGCGCTTTTCGAAAGCTTTGCTTTCATCATTCAGCAGCCAAGGAGCACCTCGAGAGAACTTGAGAGAACTGACTTGGAATAGAACATGCTGAGTATTTATAACGGACAGAAGCCAATCAAGACAAAAAGATCCAACTAAATTTTATAGATTGGGTAAGTGCGTCGCCCATTTGATCAATGGTGATTCGCTAATAGGACCCCTATCTAAGTTGAGTAATAATTTTTCATCTGTTTTTTGAATGGCTAAGCTTTCGAAGGCGTCCAGAAGGTGTTTCTTGTTTATTGACTCAATAAGTTTTACATTGCTTAATAAAAATTCATGCCCGGTATCTAGCGAGTGTTTGGCTATGGATGACTGATTCCCTCTGCCATATCTTGTGTGTCTCATGTGTTCTTCAAATCTTGTTTCAATATTTCGGCAAGTTTGTCCTTTATATCTCATGGGGCATTGGGAGCATCTAGCTTCATATATTCCTGATTTCTGTAGTGGTGGAATCGGGTCTTTTGGATTGGGTAATAAATGCCTGGTCTGGTTGGGATTGCTAAAAGATAACGAAATATTAAAAGATTTAAAGACAGAATTGAGACCTTTGATTAATGATTTATTGTAAGGTAAGGATATGACTCTCCCTCTATTTTTAGTCCGGTTGAGGGTAGTGATATCGTCCATGAACTTTTTTAACCTCCTCTTCCTTACCAAATCGGTGATGGTACGTGTGCTATAGCCATTTTTAACTGCAATATTCTGAATCAAGGAAATTTCTTTTTTGAATGAGGATTGACCAAGTGGGAGATTAATGGCTCTGTCAATCATCGAAATGAAAGTAGATATTTTTTGATTCCAAGGGTGGCTGGAATCGCTTGGTATGTAATTCAATCCGTTAGTAGGCTTTCGGTATACCTCAAATGATAATGAATCATGGTTTCTGATGACTAAGATGTCGAGAAACGGCAACCTTTGATTGTTTTCTAACTCAAAAGTGAATTGAACGGACGGAAAAAAGCTATTAATATGTTGGACAAAAGTGTTGACATCGCAAGCATTGGTGTCAAAAATTGTGAAGACATCGTCCACGTATCTGAACCAACAATCGGGAAAGTAAAAACCGGAATTCTTCAGGATATCCTCGAAACTTTTCAGAAATATATCAGCCAAAATAGGGCTAAGGCAAGAGCCCATCGGTGTACCGCCCACCATTTTGTAAACTTTCCCATTATATTTAAAAATATTATTATTGGTACATAACCTCGTTAGACTTAAACATTCGTTGCGTATGTTCTCAGGAACTTTGTTCTCCTTCAAAATATTAGTTAAAAAGTTTATAGTTTCAGGTATAGGGATGCTAGGGAACAAGGAGACAATATCGAAGGATACCAAAATTTCCCCTTTCTTAATGACCTTA
>JAHWFO010004193.1:1529006-1606363 GCA_023313115.1 Rhysida immarginata
TGTTTCGTTGTGGAAAAAGAGTTTCATTTTATTCTCAAGTTTATCATCTGCATTATCCACATAAGATTTCTAGACAATTTAGTTATCCATATTACATCATCATTTTATGTTCATTGTTATAATTCTTGGAAAGATTGCTTTAACATTACATCATCATTCTGTGCTCATTGTTATTGGTGAATTGCGCGTTGATACCATTGTTGATGCGAACACAATGGGCCTATTGTTGCACAAACTTTTCCTTGCATTGTAGGTCATGAGATATATATTGTTGGTCCGTGCAGAGTGTTTGTGAATTGCATGTTGATACCATTGTTGATACCTATTGTTGCACAAATTTTGCCTTGCATTTTTGGTCATGAGATATTTCTCATTAATATGCCTTGCCATAACCATGAATATCGATTTTTGATCAATAATTATTTCCTCATAGTTTGAAGGTCAAGTATGCAAAATTTCATCAAGATCGGAATAAAATTGTAGATTTGTATAAAAAACAAACCCACAAACAAGCAAACCCGCCCACAAACATCCTTCTTTATATATATAGGGCAATTCAGGCCGGTAACAGCCAAAAATGGTGCACCAAGAACGATTAGAATCTGTTGTTAAGAGAGCACAGTTTCCTTCAATTGTCGTAACTGCTCTTCAAATTATTATAACTCTAAAGAGTGGTGTTTTCGAGCCCATGTTGATTTCATATTTTCTGCTTGTTTGGTCCCTGCAACATATCCTGAAGGTTTGTACAGACCATTCAGAATCATTCTATATATAAAAAGTTTGTTTGAAATCATTTTTTTACCTCATTAATATTCCCGTTCGCACGGACCTCTGAACGTAATAAATAAAAACAAGGATAAAAAAAGCGCTATACAGGGTGACTAGCGACCGGGAAAAGTCAGGGAATTTTACAAAAAGTCAGAGAATTTTACAAAATCAGTAAAAAAAAAATGCGAAAAATTTGAAAAATATCAATAATATTCTATCAAGATAGATTTTTTTGCTGCTTTTGGTCAGGGAAAATAACATGATCAACCGGGAAAAATGAGAGAAAAGTCAGGGAATTTTACGAAATCGTTTTGCTAGACAACCTGGCTATACGACTCTTCCTTTATACAAAAACTAATCTTAACATTGGTCACGACTGATATATAATTTTACAAGTTTATTTTTAAAAAATTAGGCGTTAAACTATCATAGTCAGGTTAGGCCGTAAAATGGGAAGATCTCGAGACTATTTCATTATTTCATCTTATAATTAAGAATTGAGAATTAAGGCTATTTACAGGAATTCAAAGTTTTCTTTTAATAGGACAATTACATTTGAATTTTTTCAGGTGATAGCTTGGCTCCAAATCATAACGGACAGACGTTTGCTACCATTGATAGAGACACCGTCAGACAATGCGCTAACATGTACAAAGGTGGTTGGTGGTACCGGAATGAAGCTTGCCATCGTTCGAATTTGAACGGAAGATATTTACATGGTAAACACGAAACCTTTGCTGATGGAATCAACTGGTACACCTGGCATGGACATTTATATTCCTTGAAAGCAACTGAAATGAAGATGAGACCAAAGTTTTTTGTACCTTAACAGGAAAAACAAAATTCTCTAAAATATTAAAATTATAATGAATTTATTAATAAATGAAAAGTAAGCATCAATCATTAGCATGCGAAGGATTTTTATTTCAATTAACAGCTTGGATATAAGGAACAACACATAAACCCTAAAAGCTTTTCCACAAAGAAATAATTTTAAAATCTTTATCGCCATTCGCATTTTATTTTCAATACAATGCCCTGCCAAAAGTATCTGCACATCCTTTTACACGTCCCCTCTATGGGTTATTGTGTCATCAGTAACGCGTTGGGCCACCCTTTTCTGCATTACTGCTGCAGCACGACGAGGAAGACTGTCCACATTTTTTTTAAAAACTCCACTGGTGATACGGTGCCATTCGGTCGTCAAACGGTCCATCAAATGATGACGATTCGTGACCGGGGGCATGTGCATCCGTACACGGCGCTCTAGCGCATCTCACAATGCGTCGATTGTAGTTCATCTCACAATGCGCAGACCAGGGTAATAACCGGATGTCCGCACGGGCAAACATTGTATGGGCATTGTCCTGCTGGAAGAAGCAGTCCGATGAGGTACCATAGAACTCCACCATCGCTCCAGGAAGTTGTGATTCCAACATCTCTTGGTATCCTGGGGCATTCAGTCGCATGTCGAAATCGGTGATAGCTCCTACGCCTGCTGTACAGAACTTGGCCCATACAATGACCCCACCTCAAGAGTCCTTCACTGTGGGTAGGAAGCACTCTGGATCGTATTTCTCATTTGGTCGTCTCCTGACACATACACGACCGTCAGATTGTTGGAGGGTGAAGCGGCTTTCATCACTCCACATGACCTTTGCCCAATCACCACTAGCCCACTAACGACGCTCCGTACACATTCGTAGACGACGAACAGCATTCACCCTTGAGACAAATGGCTTCCTCTTTCCGGATCTTCCACAGAAGCCAATCTCATGGAGGGCACGTTGCACTGTGCGCAGTGATGAGCCACGGGCTGCGGCTGGTGAGTAGGCGTCGGGTCCGCTACAAAGGCAGCAGCGATGTCCCGCAGGGTGTCTTTGCGATGCCTCACCACCACCCGAGACAGAGCACGTTTGTCTCTCGGCGATAGGAGTGGAGGTCGCACTGAACATTTTGGTGTCGTTGTTGCACCTGTCTTGTTCGTATATGTGCACAGCATCGTGCACAGTGGAACGACGATGCCCAGTCAAAGCGTCGATTTCGCGAAGTGACTTCCCGTTAATGCGGCACCCCACAATCATTCTTCTCTCAAAGTCCGATAATTCTCGGACCTTTGGCATGTTGACTGGTGTTGTTACTGCTGTACCACCTGATCACAAGCATCCTACAGGGTGAAACCACACAAACATCACGTCCGGATACTTTTGGCAGGGCAGTGTATTTGAAACTATTACAAACAACTTGGAACTGCAATCAATTTTTAGGATTAAACTTATATTATAAATTATTAATTAAGTGATTATTTAATTGATTAATTGAATACTATTTCTTGAATTAGTTCATGCAATGACTGCCAGAGTTCCCTGTTGATATTTTTATTTTACCATTTAGCGGCTTCTAATAGTAATTGATATATGGATTTTTAACTATCATTAGTAATTAATATGGTTCTTATGCTAAGTCTATATTATTCTTATGCTTCTTAATATCTAATTTAAATTCACCCAACTTTGCAACGTGAAGAAAGCACTAATCAACAGCGTTGCTTTCAAGTTAGGAAAACAGGAAATGCCTGCTAGAGCAAGGTCAGAGAAGTACACGAGAGTGAGAAAGCACAGTCATTCCATGTTTGGCTAAAAACCCAGGAACAGAAAAAACGCTGAGTGAGCTGACCAGATATCATGATGAAAAAGTAAGTTCTGATTGCGCCCAAGTTCTGGTATTTTCCTCCTCACATTTCAACTCGGAGATAGTAACTCTGGTTTAGTTTGATCTGATGAGAGGTATTCATGATACTGACGCTATTGTCATCAAAAAGCACGGCTAGCATGACTTTAACAATGGAGCTAACATGACGTCATAGCCGTAGAGCCAAGTTTCATCACTCAAGATGGTGCCTGGCAAGTAAGTTTCCTCCTGCTCAGCTTGGTTCAGAAGAATCTGACAGAAACATCTCGATGCTCTTTCTGACCTTGATGAAGCACCTGATTTGTTTCTATGAATGTTTGACGCATAACCTCACTGCATAAAACTGTTCGAGCAAGTCGCTCATCGTGAAAATTAAACAATCACAGACCTCGGGAGATCATCTTACATAAACACAACCATGCACATAAATTGAGCTACTTATCCGACAATCCAAGAAAGTGATTAATTATTTGTTTCACGCGAAAACAATGCAGCCATCCGGATGCCTGCGTAACGTTTTGAACAGACCTCACATTCAGATACACAGATAATTCATTTATTTAAAACAACATACGTTATCATTCCACAAAACAATCTACATCGCTAATACAAAATACACACTTTAAAATATAAACAGCGTACAGAATACTCACAACATACAGTAAATTTCGATGACTGCTATGAAAGGAACTCCTTCCAATATCATCCAGACACATCGACAGAAAACCGCCGCATCGATATTTGGACTCGCCTGACGACATCTGGCGCAGCATGTTCGCTGCGACTAATGCAATTCGTGCTACGACATCCTCTGTAGATTCAACGGGCATCTCAAACAATAAGTTGCGCAAATGTCTGCAGAAGAAAGAAGTTCAAAGGTTACATAATAGACGACCTAGCCAGCCAAACAACTGGACCTCTTCATCCTATCCACATTACTTCATGTTTAGTATTCACATGCTCCCAAACTGCACGGATGAAATGTGCTGGTTCTCCACAATAGCTGGAACCAGACTTGTTATCTTAAGGAACGTGTAGCAGTTCGGGAAGGTCTCTTCCAAAAATATCAGAAACGTCATCCCGTGCAGGCGATCAGGCAATTTGTTTGGCCCATTCACGTGATCACAATGCCTGTCCCTACGTTGACACTAAATCGCTGTTGAAATTCATGCATGAATACGACATGTAGGTTAGCTCTTGATCAACAATGCGAACTGTGAACGTTAAATAGAGAGCTTCACGAGTGAAAGGTACCTCCTATGTGAAAAGAAAAATAAAAGGGAAGTCAGGCTGGATAGCAATTTGCTATAAAATCCACTGAGCTACACCCGTGCAATGAGGACAATCAGTAATGTTATTTTGCCGATAGTGGAAAGAATGTAGGTAGTTGTCATGTAGGACGTTCCAGGCAATGTTACAGTGCATTCCAACTGTAATGGTAATAGTGCGTGTGCTTGTTGAGGGGCTGCATGAGTTCGTTGCATAGAGCCTTCCTCAGCTTCAGGTGGTCGTTTGCTTCGACGTCTGTCTCTTTCATGCAGCTGCTTTTGAAATAAAACCAATGTTTTTGAGACCGTGATGTTTATGGCGTAGCATTCATTTTAATCAGCTGCTCTATACCCAAGATCCATATGAGCCATTTCTGCTATTTTAAGACGTCCCATAATATATTCGACATTAGTAATAACAGATCTGATGACGCGCAAAATACCTACTTTATCTGCTTTAAAAAAATTCAGAAAGTATTTTCCTGAGAGGAAATAAAAGACTGTTGATGCCTGCAGTTCAGAATTTTCTCTGGAAATAAGGAACCACTTCAAACTTCAGTACATTGGTAGAAAATGTTTATTTTGATTTAATCTATATAAATTTTAAGTTTTTGAGTATTCTGTATACACTATATGATCAAAAAAATCCGGACACCCCTCACAGATCATCGATTGGCCCAATGTCACATGATAATGACTTGCACATCATTTAAATAGCTTCCCACACCTTCAGACACAACTCTGCTTGGACATTGGCAAGAATGGGTCGTTCGGCAGAGCTCAGTGAGTTCTAACGTGGAACCATCGTTGGATGTCACCTATGCGGCAAGTCCGTGCGTGACATTTCCAGCCTTCTTCAGATACCCAAGTCAACAGTAGGCGATGTCATTATGAAATGGAAGACCCGGGGATCAACAACAGTTCAACAACGAACCGGTAGACCCAAGAAACTAACGGACAGAGACCGTCGAGTGCTTCGTCGTGTCACCCGCAGCAACCGGAAGTCCTCGGCGGAAAAAATTGCCACAGAGTTTCGAAACGCCTCTGCAAATGATGCCAGTACCATGACAATTCGTCGGGAACTGCACACGATGGAATTCCATGGCCGTGCTGCTGCCCACAAGCCCCACATCAGCAGGGTCAACGCCAAGCGACGTCTGGAGTGGTGCAAAGCCCACAGAAACTGGACAATGGACCAATGGAAACGTGTAATGTGGACAGACGAATCTCGCTACACACTCTGGCAATCCGATGGACGAGTTTGGGTTTGGCGCATACCTGGAGAACGCTTCTTACCTGAGTGCACAGAGCCCACAGTCAAGCCAGAGAAGCAATATATGTTCCTTGAACGTAGAGTCACAAACGCTTCCTTCTGGAGATACAACCGTGCGACGTCGATGGATAGGCCGTGGAGGACCAATATCGTGCCCAGCACTTTCGCCGGATATGAATCCCTTAGATTTTTTTTTATGGGACCACTTGAAAAACCTTGTTTATTCCATTCTCGCACCAGATGTTGATACTCTTCACCAGCGGATCGTGGACAATTGCGATGTCATCCGTAACACACCCGGTATTTTCCAACGTGTTCGCCAGTCAATGCAACGACGTGTGCATGCCTGCGTGGAATTTAACGGAGGTCATGTCGAGCATGTACTTTAGCACGTCTGGAGTGTTCTGTTACTGTACAAGCCGGAAATAAACCTAGTTTGTAAGGCTGAACGGATTTGATTCAGCGTCAATCACGGAGGACAACGTCGTACGGTTGTATCTCCAGAAGGAAGCGTTTGTGACCCTATGCTCGTGGGACATAAATTGCTTCTCTGGTATAAGGAACTCTTGCTGTAAGTTTATACAGACCGTTCAGATACTCCCTATATAACTGTTAAAACCAGACATCACACTCGTAGATATCTGGAGAGTCAAATGCAATAATCGGACAGCAATGTACCAGCAATGGTAGCAGCGAACAGGACCACCGTCAGCGAAAGCCGGATTGTGTGATTAGTAATCTAATGATGGGATTCGGCTGCGCGTAAGAAATGGCAGCAGCGCTATTATTTCGGCCTGGGAAGCAGTGAACGCTTGAAGTGTGCAAGATGGAAGCATCCAAGCAAGAACAACGAGAAGTAATTCGATTTCTGACGAATAAAATTCGGTAAAGCAGTCGACAGCCGAAATTCGCTGTCGACTAAGCGACATAATGTGTGATAGATGCCCAGCGGGTGCAGAGCGTGTTTCTGCCGCCGAAGAAGTTCCGCGAAGTACAGGCAAAATTATAGTTGCCTTCTTCTTTGAAGCCCAGTTCTCTTTAGTTCGTCTCCCACACCCATATTATCACTTCGGAAAAACTTACTCGATAATATTGGACATCCTGCGACGGCGGATCAAGTAGAAACGGCCGCGCTTGCTGTCTGGAGGGGACTCCGTACTCAATGATAACGCACGTCCACACTTCGCAGTGAGAACCATAGATACCGTGCCATACATCCATCCTAAAATTCCATCCTATGATTCGGTGCTTGGATCAGACACAGAAAGGGGTGGTGCTTTGGATTGGACGCAGAAGTCAAGGTAGCGATGCAAAATTAGCCTCGCTCTCAGCCGACGGACTTTTAAGCCACTTGTATCGACGACTTGTGACATAATGGTAAAAGTGTGTCGCAGTAGCGAGGGTTATTGAGAAGTGTACCTTTTATTTGTTCGCAATTCCTCACTGATTGTTTTCATTAACTCTCCCCCTTATACAAGATTAAACAGAGTACAAAAAAAAAACGACTTTAATGAAACTTTCACTATCGCCTATCAGTCCATATCTTGAAAACTAATGAGCCGATTTTGATGAAACTTGGATTTATCCCTAAGTTAAAAGATACCCAATCTAATTAAAAAAGAATTATTGCAATTCGATTTCTAGTTTCTGAGAAATGCATGGACAAACATACATACATACACACACTTATGAAATTTGGCATACTTGTTTAGAAGCCCACATAGACTAACATATTGTGCAATTCCAACAATAGTACATACATACGCATCGAATTGATAACCTCCTTTTCAACTGACTTCAAAAAATGGAGGTTATCAATTCGATGCGTATATATGTACTATTGTTGGAATTGAACAATATGTTAGTCTATGTGGGCTTCTAAACAAGTATGCCAAATTTCATAAGTGCATGTGTGTATGTATGTATTGTAGCGTGCCAATTTTAATCTTAGTTTTTTTTTACCTCTGTATTTTAAAATATATTTTTTTTTGCTCGTAATTAAAAAATTTTTAAAAATCTTTTCCTTACTAATTATTTTATTTGTCCTTCAATAATTTTTTTTTAACTTTCTATAGTTACCGATTGTTGCCTTTCAGTTGTTCTCGCGGTAATTAATTTGTTTGTATTGTTATCGCTGGAGTTATCCTCCTCGTGTTTTGGTTCTCCGCTCGTGGCTCGTCTGCGTGCGCTCGGACCAGTGTTTTGGGCTGCGTTAAGTTTTTTAGTTTAGTCAGTCTTGTGCTAGCCTTTGTGGGGTCGACTTCGACATCACTGGAGTCGACCCGCAGTTTACTTTCACTTCACCATGGGTTGAAGTTCAGACTTAGTTTTTGGCCATCAGTGTTTTGATCGACTACGATCAACCGCGGACAATTTCAATTCCTAACCATTCTTGGAGTTTCCTCGGTTTAAAAAAAACTGTGCATCTACTTCGCCAAACTTTTCGGGTTAAACAATGCCAGCCGTAAGCTGTTTACCCGCTGACGTTCGTCGTAGCGCCGGATTGTTAAGAATCATTTCTTCTTGTTAGTAGATTCTGTAATTATCTTCCCCTTCTGAAGTTGGAATTATTACTTCGACGAGTTAAAATGGTTTTCAGCCAAGCTACAGTGGAGCAGGATGTTTCCCTTGCTGTAAATGGTGGAAACATAACTCACTGTAATTAATTTTTTTTTCTCAACCGTTCGCCCGTTTCTACCATGTGGAACTTGTTGTTTGGCCGTTTTCAGCGATTGTCAGCTTCGCAACGTTTACCGAGATGTTTGCTCTGTTGTGGACTAGTTCCCTACAAGTTAGTACTGCGACTTGTCAATACGTCGCGTTTCGTCATGAATCCTTAAGACTATCCATCAAGTTTTTGATCCTGCGGTGACTAAAGTATTCTGCTCTGATGTCTATTCGACGCTCGCCTATGACTGTGTCAGCTTAATCTTGTGATTTCTTTATTTAATTTTTTTAATAATTTTACCATTTTCTTTTGTTATGCTTGGTTTATTTAATTATATATATATTTTTTTTAAATTTTTTTTTTATTATTTTCAGTCTGCGTTTCCTTCTGGTCCTGTGCCTTTTGAGTGTTTCCTGCCTCTGTGAGCGTTCGTTCTGCGTTTCCTTTGTCCTATCGTTTGTGTTATTGTGGTATTTTCTGTTGACTAAGTTTTTGTTTTTTCCACTGGCCTGTACCAACGTAATCCGATGTGTTAAGCCTTTTTTTTAATTTTTTTTTTCCTTTTACTTCCTAATAAATTGTTATTTCTTAGAATTTTATAGTGTCTTCTGCCCTTCTTTATAGCTTTTGCGACCGTTTTGTGGCCTGCTGTCTTTGCTCCGCATTTCTTTCCTGAAGTTCCAGACATTTTGTGATCACAATTTTATAAAAGCTCTTAACCTGCGTCTGGAAGTTTGCTGCTTACTCTTCACTGGCCATCTCTCTGTGTTGACGAATCCCTTCAAGCCACTGATTTTTTTTATTTGAATTTATCCTGTATTGTTTTTACTCCTTTTTTCTCCTGTAATAAAGGAAATTATTTATTTGGATTTGTTTTATCCTGTTTTTTGGAGGGGATTCAGTTATCTTATCTTTTTGGGTTCTTTAACTTTTCTGGGGAGCAGCATAGGGGACTTACCCTCTGCTCATGGCTGAACGTGTCGGGAAGGAAGTTCCTTCTCTGCACGTTACAGTATGTATGTATTGTAACATTCGTTAGCAGTCAGGTGAGTAAAGGAGTAAAAATGCCCTCTTATAGAAGGGATATTGATCTAAAGGATTACGAATAGGTAATGATTATTATTGATAAAATGAATTAAGAATTCAGAGACAAAAGTCGGATTAGACTGGGCTATTTAATGTTCTCTCTAAAAAAAACAAATTAAATTACAATAGGTTTAGCATTTTATCTCAGCGTCTAGACTGACCAATAAGTAATTGCATGTTCATCAAAAATACTTTTTAGAGAAATTAAGGATTTTCGCCGCGCGTCCTCCGAAAACAAATAAAGGAAATAAAAATAATTTTTGGTAATGGTTATTCTTTTACATCAGGCAAATCCATTTTTTTCCGCGAATTACTATCCAAATCTGGTACCCCTGCTTTCCCGATTAAGTAAATTCGAGTCTTTCTTTTCTTCTTTCATCTTTTGCGTGATTTGGACTACTCCCGATTACCTTAAATTATCCCACAACAGAATTAAGTTTCGATTTCGAAATTAAGACTAAGCGAGAGTCCACTAGGCCCGTTGGAAGACATCTCTTCACTCCGTCTCGGTTCGGAGTAGCACCGGAAGTCAGGAAGAATCGCTGGAAGACTTTTGAAGGTGGAAGAAGAACGACGGGGGAAAAGGTAAGAAATTGGGGGGAGGGGGAATGTTTCTAAATCAGGAAAAGTTAGTATGATTAATTAAGGGACCGCCGCAAATCAGGGAGAATTGATACCTTCCACACACAATTTTTATTGATGGTCGGCTTCCTGGAGTGCAAGGATCTCGTCGTTCGAACCGGCGATGCGTCGGGAGGTCAATCCACAATATCTATAGGCAGGAAGAAAAGAGGAAAGCAGAGACAGTAATTCGTTCATAATCGGATTAAATTGGCCCAAATAATCTACCATTACCAGATGATTTCTCTTTGAAATCGTCCATATCGCCAAGTAGTTTTCAGTCACTGATCGTTGACGCCATTTTCTCTCAAGTTAGGAAAATCTGTTCTTCTCGCGAACTAGTTCCTTCCCAATCCATACTGGAGACGAAATTTCCTCGTAGCTTCTGATCATCTCTAACACTAAGGAGCGTTTTTCCTCCCCAAAGAGCCCGGATCCAAAAACATCTTCAGAGTAAAAAAGGTGGCGACTCACTTCCTTGGAATCGCTTCGTCAACTCCTCTCCTCTTCCACTCGCGCTCCCAACAAAGGTCATTAGTTAGGACGACGTAACAAAACAACAAATAGTATCCGTTTTCTTTGTTGTCAAAAGTTCAGAAGGTAACAATGATCAATACACAAAATATCTCCGCAAATCTTTGACAAGGGAAAAATTTAATTTACTAGCAACTTTACTAGCTGATGCGTGCGGAACGTGACGCTCGAAAAGTTTAAGCCTCAAACAACAAAGGCAATTTGACGTCAACAATCCTAAGCAACCAAATGACTTAACAGCCCAACAATCACGTGACTTCGAAACGAAGGAATTATAAATAATCTAACAAAGATTTTAATTAAATTAATTTTAAATAAAATTTCCTACACTCCCTTTTTATTTTTTTTTGAGAATCATTGCAAATAAAATAAACTGGTAATTGACAGTGGAAAACGTTAATTTGAAAGCAAAGAGTCCTCGCGATTGATTTGTCAGGCAAACCCGGGTTTAAAAAAAAATATTAGGTGAATTTTCGCGGTAGACACGTTTCCTTGATCTAACATCGTAACAAAAGACATTAGTCATGGCTTAAAAATGAAAACCTGGCTAGGTTATTGTAAAGAAATTTTGCAAATAATTCCTTGCACAAGGAAGAGACGATGAGAATAAGGTGGTCTTTTCACCGGGAAAAATTCTGAATTCTTCTCCGCCCACGCGGAGTTAATGTAACGCAACAGAACGCGTCACGTGAACCCTTTAAATTGCCTTAAAGGAGGGGGAACACAGTAACCTCCCTATAACCGACCGGGAGCCTACAAAATTTGCTTATCGCAGAGATCTAAAAAAAGGTGCTAACAAAAAAACGAAGACCGCACGTGTCAAAAAAACCCCAGAGGTCAATACCGATATTTGACCGAGAAAAATAAGGGGTGTATAATATAATGCTAAGTCTTCCGTGTCAGAGTGAGAGCAAATGCTTATAGAAAAGGTCCCCGAAAAATCACCATTTAATACCAATGAAGACAAATAACCGAGAGGGATCAATCGAGCTTCAAAAAAAAATGTTCCAATGAAATATGGAACCATGGAGCGAAAAGGGTACGCGACAGTATGTATGTTTGTCCACGGTTTTCTCAGAAACTAGAAATCGAATTGCAATAATTCTTTCTTTATTGGATTAAGTATCTTTCAACTTAGGGATATATCCAAGTTTTATCAAAATCGGTTCAGTAGTTCTCAAGATATAGACTGATATAGCTAGGGGATAGTGAAAGTTTCATTAAAGTCGGGTTTTTTTATACTCTGTTTAATCTTGTTAACCGACTTCAAAAAAAGGAGGTTATCAATTCGATGTGTATGTTTGTAATATTGTTGGAATTGCACAATATTCATATATGTTAGTCAGTGTGGGCTTCTAAATCAGTATGCCAAATTTCATAATTGTGTGTATATTTATATGTACACTCCCAGATAAAAATATGGAGATTTTTGAAAAATATGAAAGGTTCATCTGAAAAAACTGTTTTTTTAAAAAAAGAACTTGTTCATTATACGATGATTTATTCGAACGTTACTTAGTTTCTTCTCTGTACACAAAACATTTTATGTGCCTCAAACAATTTTTTTTCAACAAAACATACAGAAAAACAAACAGTATTGAAGCCAAAAGTTTGGAGATTTATCTATGCTGGGACATAAGTTTGGAGATTCTTTGTTTAGTATTTGGTCCAGCCGCCTTTAGCATTAATAACTGCTTGCACACATTGTCTCATACACTGTATGAGACACTGCCAATCATCTCTCGATATTTCACACAAGACATGGGACACAGTTTTGAATAAATCCTTGTTTGTTAGAATTTTACATATGATAACGTTTCGCTTCATTTTAATCCAAATTTTCCACTAAATCATCCCCTCAAAAAATCTGTCCCCCGGAATTTCCCCCGGAAACCTCGTTTACCCACTAAATTTAGTGGGAAAACCCCCGACTTGGCAACACTGTCCTGTATTAATATTTTTTTTAGCTATGTTTATGGCTGCATCTATTAACCAATCAGAAGCGCTTACACGAAACTTTTACGGCTGCATTTTGTGTAAGCGCTTCTGATTGGTTAATAGATGCAGCCATAAACATAGCTAAAAAAAATATTAATACAGGACAGTGTTGCCAAGTCGGGAGTTTTCCAACTAAATTTAGTGGGTAAACGAGGCTTCCGAGGGAAATTTTTACGGAACTTTTACGGCTGCATTTTGTGTAAGCGCTTCTGATTGGTTAATGGATCCAGCGATATTGTAAAATCTGCTTCAATACTTGTTTACTTATGTAAATTCACAAAAAAATTGATTCTTGCCTATAATTGTTTGGCAAATGTAAATTTAGACCCTTTATTATAAATATGAATTAAATGTTTGTGAAAATGTACTAAATGTTTCTGAAAATTTACTAAATGTTTGTGAAAATGTACGAAAGCAATGTGAAAAAGCTGCAAGTGATTCGCGCAGCTTTCTTCGCGCATCACGTCATTTGATATAGTTTGCTCCGTTCGTTGGATGACGTAATTATCGTATATTAAAATAAAAAGAAATTATGTTAATTATTAAAATAAGTCATGTAATTAATAAATAAATAAAAATTATATGTTGCATTCCGTAAACGTTGTTACTTTTATTAAATCGAAACTGTTGAAAACGAAAATAACAGTGTTTGTTTCCACTGGGTGCGTTCGCGAAACAGCCACTTTTTCCACTGGTGAATTTCCCGTGAATCAAGTGGAATGGACGATGTCTACGTTACCCGTGCGCCCTCTGGTAATATCATTGTCAACCCTCATTCCGGGTCTGAAAGAGTGACTCGCGTTAATTGCTCTGTGCCTCCCAGCAAAAATTATAAAAGTAAAGCAACCACATGGCACTATTTTCCGAAAGATCAAAATAATTACATTTTTGCTGCAGCTTTTATTTCCATTTTGATGGAATACTTTTAATTTTTACATATTTTATCCGTTAAATTCACGACAGTTTTCAGATTGAAATATAGCCATTTATGAACAGTTGAAGTGTAAACTATTTTTAAGTTTAACATTAAAAGACTATAAACATTTCGGGTATATGCTACCCTTTTGTCCAATATATTCGGGAAGAGTTAATAAAATTTTAAAAATTGATATGGTTAAAAAATGCATCTTATTACATTCAAAGAGAAGAAAATAATCAAATTGCAGAAACCCTTCAAACACATCATAAATACAAATAGAAAAGGGAAGAAAAATTTTTGCGACTTTTCGGGGATTTGCTGCCTCTTTGTTCAATGTTTTAAATCAATTTGATTAAGCTATACAAGGTGTTTCAAAATTATGTACAATAAATTTAGTGACATATTCTTCAGGTCAAAAGAAGACGAAAATGTTCTATAGCACTTTGTCTGGAAACGATTTGTTTGCGAGTAATCCACTATCATACAGTAAGGAAGCACGGTAGTTAGCGGACGATATTTTAGCAGTTCCAGCGTTTCGACCCAACACTAGGTTGAGTGGTTTGTTCCATTTAAACCTACTTTAGGGTTGTTGCATTAGTTGTGTACGGTTGTTTCCATTACTGTAGTTTCACTACTGTACATCCACTAGGAATATCAATTTCAGAACGTTTGCGTGCTTTGACATACGTATTACGATTTACGTAAAAAAAGTCATGTACACGTATTCCAGTGCAGAATACACTGACATGCACCTAATGTATGGTTTTGCGGACGGAAATGCTGTGGAAGCAAGAAAACTCTACCAAGAACGCTTTCCGAATAGACGTTTGCCAAATAACCGAACATTTGTATCTGTCGACAGACATTTGAGGGAGCGTGGTTCCTTTGGACGTCAAACAGGACAAGGGCGGCCTGTAGCACATTCTCCGGATGAGGAGGATGTGATAATTGACATCATACATGATGAACCACAGACAAGCACCCGTCGTATTTTTTCCATGGTACACATTCCGCACTCATCTGTTTGGCGCATTCTTCACCGTCAGCTTTTGCATCCATACCACCTGCAACTGGTTCAGGCACTGAACCCAACGGACTATCCACACTGACAACGATTTTGCCAATGGATACAACGTCGTCATGCTGCAGACCCTAGTTGTCTTAGCCAGATACTTTTCACGGACGAAGCAACCTTCACCCGGACAGGAATCGTAAATTCTCACAACCAGCACCATTGGGCAGATGCTAACCCGCATGTTACCAGAGCTCGAGCGCATCAAGAGCGTTTCTCCGTGAACATTTGGTGTGGAATTGTCGGAAATAACTTAATTGGCCCTTATGTGTTGCCGCCATGATTGACTGGGCGAACGTATCTTTTGTTTCTGCAGAATGCATTGCCAGAATTACTGGAAGATGTTCCTCTTTTGATAAGATCTAGAATGATGGCGCTCCAGCACATTTCAGCCATGTTGTGCGAGCACACCTTAATGCTGCATACACGAATCGGTGGATAGGTCGAGGTGGATAGGTTGATCTTGCCTGGCCTGCAAGATCAACCGACCTTAATCCCTTGGACTTTTTTCTGTGGGGTCATGTGAAAACGATCGTCTACAGCACAGAAGTTCCTAACATTATGGATCTGCGACAACGAATTGAAAATGCATGCCAAACCGTTCGTAATGCTGGCGACGAACTCTTCCATGACATCAGACGGTCGCTCATGCAACGAGCCGAAGCGTGCGTGCGAACTGGTGGCGGGCACTTTGAACAATTCCTGTAATTTGGAGCCACGGGTTTAGTTGGCTGTATCGCGTAAATAAATCGTTTCCAGACAAAGTGCTATAGAACATTTTCGTCTTCTTTTGACCTGAAGAATATGTCACTAAATTTATTGTACATAATTTTGAAACACCCTGTATAAATTTAAATATCTCCTGTATAAACTCCCAAAATATATAAACTGTTAATTTTTTTATCTTCAGTTCTAATTGTTATTGTAATATATATCGTAGGTTTTAATAAATATGCAATATTTTATAATCAGAAGGCTGATTATAAAATTTGGTTAAAAAACAAACAAAAAACAAAAACAAAACAAAAAACTTGCTATGATAGATTGAGTGGATATATTTCATGAAGAAATTAATTGACTTTAAGAATGTAGTGAGTATTTAATTTTATAATGTCAAATTTAATTTATTTAAATTTTTTTAGCTTGAGCTTGAATTAAATCATTCTTAACAAAAAAAGGCTAAAAATGCAAACAGAGAATCTCGCTGTGGAAAACTAAGTCAAGAAAAAGAAATAAATGTATCAGAGGTATCAGGGGTGAATATTTTGTGAAGTAATTCATGTTTTCAGTGTTGGTAGCGTACATGGTGACCCGGTTGATCGCTTTCAAAATAAGCCACCAGATGGCAGTAAGACAATAGCGCATGCGCAATTTCTATCGTGGACATCGTCCATTGGAGTGAATTCACGATAAGCGAGAGAATCCTTGAAGGCTTTGTGCAAGAGTATATGAGTCATTTATTCCTGCTTTGTGAAGACCTAAGTAGAAAACTGATAAGACATGAGAAAAGGGTGAACAAGGCGAAGGAAATATTTTAATTTTAAAAAGGTACAAAGGTAAAATGAAAAAAGAAAAATCAAGATAAATTACGAACGTAAACTTCGTAAAGAAGCCTATATTATAATTTTCTTGGTTTTTAATAGTCTGTACATTAATAATTTTCTTTGTAAGACTTATATTTTTAATCGTTTTTAAACAATTCGTAATAAACGGTTCTCATTTGCATATTATATTATAATTCGATCTGGTTTTAATTTTACTATGCTATTAGCAGTGAACCATTAAAAATAAATTAAAATAAATAGATACACAAATTTAATGCAAATACATTAACATTAAATTGGTTTTTACATACGGAATATAATTATACACTGATGTCTCTAACTTAACTTAAATCACGTGTTTTTGAGTATAATTATGCAATTTTATGGTTTTTAAATTATTTTGTAATTTTAAAAAAATAAAAATTTATTGGTTAAAATAGTAATTTAAAAAATCAATTTTACAACTGGTTAAGAATACAATTTAAAATAAAAATACAAATTTATTACAAAAATACTCGCTCTGGTTTTAGTTTACTCAGTATTTGATTACTTAATTTAATGAACGGATAAATTTTTAAAGAAGGGCGAGATACAAGAACCCTGGAATACATAAATAATAGTTATGAATTAAAAATACAAAAAAATTACTAAAAACTCGATCTGGTTTTAGTTTTTCTCATCAAAGTCATTTTTCACTTTTTCCACTGGCTTTTTATGGGTGAGAAAAGTGACAGGAAGTTGGAGGAAAAAGTGAATCCAGTGTGAATTTTCTAACGCCATGAATTCGCTGGTGGTGGTTTCTCGAACGACAAAGTGGAAATAGTGGAAAAGTGGCTGTTTCGCGAACGCACCCACTCATCTGTTCCATTGACTCATAACGGTTGATAACGGACCTTTTTTATCGTCTTTGGTCAATCTTTTATAATATATCATAGACAATCACAATCTGTAGTAATTAAATCAATTATTTTATTTTTGTGTTACTGATTGCGGTTAGACCGTGAATCCGGAATTTATTTATCCGTTAATCCGGGCATGATTATTCACAAGTAATTTAATCAAGCTTGTGAAATTGTAACATGTGCGATTTTAAATTATTCCAAATAAAATTAATACTTTGCAATAACTATTCAGACATTGGTGAACGTTAGGTTTAAATTCGTTTTTTAACAGAGCATATATGTGTAATATTATGTTTAGTAAATTTACTCGCACATGTAATAAAGTTTCAGTTTCTGTCATAGTTGGCTATTTCATTCATCAGGTGATGTTTTGAAATAGCTGTGATAAAAATTAATTTTCTATATTGTTAATCATATTCTGCTTGCCTAAATTTCCACAGATCCGGTGTATGCAAATCAGTATTTAATGATTTGCATTCAATGCCGATACAATTCTCAATTAACTAAGTCAGCTCCTTTCATTTTATGTGCAGTCTCTTTTTAAACATTTTTTTTTATTTCAAAAATTGGAACAGCAATTTTATGAGTATTGATTTTTCATTCAGACACTGCTGCCAAAATTCTGATAGCTCAGAACCACAAGGGTTCCAGTAATCTAGTGACTGAGTCAAGTAAGTTTCCCAAGTAAAGTAAACGGTTAAAAATATTACAAGCATAAGCTTACAGCAACTTATAAGCATTGGGGAAACGCGTGTTGTGCATTTCGTTTCAGGGGAGCGCATGTCCTTTACATTGTTGGCAGGATAAACGTGATAGACAATATAATATGGATACGTTTGGAATATAATATAGATTCAGTGGATATTTAATTAGAGAATACAGAAGTACGAGGACAAATTACAATGGATATTTAAAAATAATAAAGAGAAAAGGGGCAAAGTGTGCACAGAAACTGGAGGATGCGTAGCAATAAAGAGAGTTCATTGTACCCTTCTTCTTACACCCAGATACAACACTATCTTCTTTCTATATACAGGGTGTTTTTGAATTGAGTACAGATTTTTTGGGAGATGATAGGAGAGGTCCATAAAAGTATTTTTTGTCATATGAACATGGGGTCCCCGCAGCTCCGTTTACTTACAATACTATCAAATGACACCGGGACGCAGTGTGCGTTGCTAGGCCTAGATTATTTTATTTTTAACAATTAACACAAGCAATCTACTGTAATAACTTTTAAAGTAATTGTTTGCAAAGAAATTTCAAGGTGCACGTGCTTGTTTGTTGAAAAGTCTTAGGACAAACTTCGTCATGGAGATTCCATGGTATCCAACCCCTTTGTAAAATACGATTAGTCCATATGTAAATGAACTAATCGCATTCTGGGAAAGCAGTAGGTAATGATTTGTTTTAAAAAGTTCACTTGATGTACTTTTTACATGTGTAAAGTTAAACAAACAGTATGAATCGTTTTACATGGAATGATTATGCAGACATGCATCTGTGTCTCGGTGCTGCTGGTACCATGGATGGTGCAAGGCGTTTGTATGCTGAACGTTATCCCAACAGAATTCTTCCCAATTCACGAACATTTGGTGCAGTAGATCGTCGTCTAAGAGAAACAGGCGCATTCGCTCATGATAATCATCAGCGTGGACGTCGTCGGTGGTTACGCTCCCCTGAATTAGAGGATAAAGTTTTGGAAAGGTTTAACCGAAATCCATCGACAAGTACTCGTGCGGTCGGAGCTGCTTTGAATACTAGTCATACCACTTTATGGAACATTTTACATGACAACCTGCAACATCCGTTCAAGCTTCGAAAGGTGCAGGAATTATGTCCCAACGATCATGGTCCCCGGCGTGCTTTCGCGGAATGGTTTATGCAGCAGCAGAATATGATTGCAGACTTTCCTTCCATGGTTTTGTGGACAGATGAGACAACGTTTACGCGAGAGGGATTGTTCAATAGCTACAATAGTCATCTGTGGTCTCATGTCAACCCATGTGCAACACATGTTAACAGTTTTCAGCATCGTTTTTCGTTGAATATTTGGGCTGGCATGATTCACAATGTCCTGATTGGGCCATATCTCTACCATGCCGTCTTAACGGGCAAACATACCTTGGTTTCCTGAAGGAGGAGCTCCCTGGTCTTCTTGAAGATGTTCCAATAATGACCAGACATTTGATGTGGTTTCAACAGGACGGCGCACCTTTGCATTACACAAGAGCAGTAGAGATTACCTAAATGAGACATATCCTGGTCGTTGAAGCGGTCATGGCGGACCAGTTCCTTGGACACCGAGATCGCCAGATCTCACACCGATGGATTTTTTTTTATGGGGAAGCATAAAATCAATGGTGTACTCCGAACTCGTAGATACCGAAGAAGAATTGGCGGCTCGTGTTGTCGCGGCAGCAGGTGACATGAGCGACCGTGCAAATCAACTGTTTCCACGCGTACATCAATCCATCATAAGGCGTTGCGAATTGTGCTATGAAGCAAATGGCGGTCATTTCGAACAATTACTGTAAAAGTCATACAGTAGATTGCTTGGGTAAATTGTTAAAATAAAATAATCTAGGCCTACCAATGCACACTGCGTCCCGGTGTCATTTGATTGTTCAATGCAGTATTGTAAGTAAACGGAGCTGCGGGGACCCCATGTTCATATGACAAAAAATACTTCTAAGGACCTCTTCTATCATCTCCCAAAAAATCTGTACTCAATTCAAAAACACCCTGTATAAAGATAACTATCAACTTAGTCTGAATTAAAGTAAGGAATGAGAGTCTGTATTTTGGCTCTAATTCATTCCAAATTCTGTAAAATTGAAGTAAATATAGGTTACTTGGATTTTTTTTTTGTTTACTTTACGGTATTGTTTTTTTACTTTTTAAAATATATTTTGGCTTTGCAGATTGGTTAGGTTGAATACTCAATACTCATGACTACTCTATACTTTAGGACTACTATCGAATACTTTTTACAAATACTCGTGTTAAGAATATTTTCATATCTTGCCTTTTTCAGTTTGCCACCAGGTGGCGTTACTTGTTCCTTGTTCTTTCCGCTCTTCTTATTGTGGCACTCATGAAATAAACATCGTAAGTTTTCGCTCTCGTACAATTCGTGTACTGCCGTCGTTTCTTTCGCCAAATACAACATCTATGAGCTCATGAATCGCAAGTCTATACTTTCTTAAATCTGTCAACATAATAACATAAACATTTTGGTCCTTCGAGCCGGATAATATTTGCAACTAACGAAGTTATTTCTGTCGAGTGCTTTGCTTTCATGAACTCAGTTGATCATTGCTCCTGGTTCTTCGAACTGTTGAATGTATGTTTTTGCTGAGAAAACATCTTGATGTTTATTTCCTCCACTTAAGTGTACTGATTATTTGTCGTGTTTGTGACTGTTTCTCGCCGCTCCATGATGTCGTTTGCTCAACACCGATCGTCATTCCCGCCATCGCTTTTGTTTTCCCTCCATTCCACCATCTTGTCTCTACGCATCTCCTCCTTATTCAACTTACTGGCTTCATCAAACTCAATGGATCCTAAAAGAAAACGCACCTCCATCAAAGCTAAACTGACTCGTTTCGAATCCTATGTACAAGAACTGTCATCTGCAAATCCATCTACACTGTTGAATGAATTCGATGCTGCTTACTTACGCATACGGCTGCTCAACGTGGAACCATTACTCGCTTCGTTTGATGAGATTCAACTAGAGATCGACGCAGATGAAACAAACGACAACGACTCTGAATCCGCAGAGTTTGAAGCTAAGTACTTTAACATAATTACTATTGCTGAGCGTTAGTTAGATAGAAGTATACCTTGCTTCACATCCCCCTCCAGTTCTGCAAGTTCGCATCGCAGTTCACGCCACTCTAATTCGTCATCTAATTTAGATTAAGTTGCCTACCATTAAACTACCAGAATTAGTGGAAAGTTTGAAGACTGGCTGAACTTTAAAGACTTGTTTACGAGTCTTATTCATGAAAATAGCGAACTCAGCAATATACAAAAATTTCATTATTTGCGCGCCTCGCTGACTGGCAAAGCAGCAGAGGTCGTTAAGAATCTCACCTTCACTGGTGACAACTACATTATTGCTTGAGACAGTCTTCATGATCGCTATGACAATCGAAAAGTACTAATTCATAACCTTATGAAGGCCATCTTCGATCTAGAGCCCATTTCCAAAGAATCCTCTGCAAGACTGCGCACCTTCATTGATTCAGCCAAGAAAAATCTCCGATCTCTGGATTCCTTGATCAATAAAGAGCATCAGGGAGATGCATTCCTCGTCTATCTTATCAACTTGATCTCATCAAATTTCTAGAAAACAAGGCCTCTTTGTTGGAAACTCTGGAACAAAGACATGCTAAACCCACAAATGAGCCATCCGCCACTTCAAGAAGTTTCGTCTCGACGTCGTCCTCCTGTCCGGTCTGCAATAAAGATCACAACCTATACTCTTGTTCCATTTTCAAATCTATGCATGTCAAGGAACGTTTTGCTAAAGTAAAGAATTTAAGATGCTGCATAAATTGCCTTTCTAAGGGTCACTTCTCTATGAACTATAGCTCTAAGCACAGCTGCAACAAATGCAAAGCTAGACATCATACTCTTCTACATCTTGATCCCATAACCATCCCCAAGAACTCAGTTGCTGAAATTGATACAGTCACCCTTTCAGCGTTGTCCTCTTCCGAACAATGTGCTATTCTCTCCACTGCTGTTGTGAATGTTGTTGATCATCAAGGTCAAATTCATCTGGCAAGAGTTCTACTTGATTGTGGTAGCACTTCATCGTTTGTAACTTCTTCTCTATGTAAGAAGCTCCAGCTGTCTCAAACTCCAGTCAACATCCAAGTTCAGGGCATTACCACTTCTACTACCAGTGTCCATTGTCGTTGTGAAATTCTTTTACATTCTCGAGTATCCAATTATAGTTTGAAATCTCAATGTTTGGTTGTTCCTCAGATTACTGGTCATCTGCCCAACACACCAATTGGTCTTGCCAGCATAAACATTCCCCATGGTCTGAAGATGGCTGATCCTCACTTCAATGTCCCTGGAGAAATCGACATTCTCCTTGGAGTAAATTCATTTTGGCAAATTGTTCTCACTCGGCGCATTCCACTTGGACCCAGAATGCCTATTCTGCAAGCTTCTCATTTCGGATGGATTGTAGCTGGTTCGTTTCCTTGCTCTACTGCCCAAGACATTCGTTGTAACTTTAGTCGTAGTTCTATTTACATTCAAGAGCAATTGGAAAATTTCTGGAAAATGGAAGAACTTGTTACCCCTAAGCTCCGCACCTTGGAAGAAGACGAGTGTGAATCTCACTTCAAGAGCCATACAAAGCGTGATTCTGGTGGTCGATTTATTGTCAGTATTCCTTTTAATAAAGCTCCAAAAGTATTAGGCGACTCATACGAAATAGCTGAAAAATCTCTTCTAAATCTCGAAAGAAAATTTGCATCAACACTGCCTTGCATCAGCGTTATACACAGTTCATGGAAGAATATGAAGATTTGGGCCACCTGTCCGTTTGCGACCCTGCACCTTCTGAGGTTTCCTACTTTTTACCTCATCATGGCGTTCTCAAAGAAGATAGCCTGACTACAAAGCTTCGTGTCGTTTTCAATGCCTCTGTTCCTACTACATCGGGTGAATCACTTAATTCCTTACAATTGGTTGGCCCTACAATTCAACAGGATCTGTCCAGTGTCCTAATCCGATTTCGCAAACATGTTTACGCATTCTCAGCTGATATAGAAAAGATGATCGCCAAGTTTTGATTGAAGAATCTCAAAGACCCTTGCAGCGCATCTTATGGAGACCTGATCCAAATGATGTCATCAAAACCTATAATCTGAACACTTACTTATGGTACTGCTTCCGCTAGCTTCTTAGCAATTCGATGTTTGTACGAATTGGGCGTTGAATACTCACAATCCCTTCCTGAGGTCTCTCGAATCATAAAAGAAGACTTCTATGTTGACGATTTGTTGAGTGGAGCGAACGAAGTTTCCACAGAAAAGGTACGGTGCAAAAACGTATCTGCTACCTTGCAAACTGGTTGCTTGAAATTACGAAAATGGATCTCGAACGAGCCTCTAATTCTTTCAGACTTCATGGAGTCCGACATTCATCCTATCCTAGTTGATATTGGCTCGCATGATAGCACAAAGACTCTTGGACTGCATTGGTCGCCACTTGATGATAAGTTGACATTCTCTATTTCTCTTACCTCTCCAAAAAGAATAACTAAGCGTGCTATCCTGTCCGACATATCTCAGATTTTCGACCCTCTCGGCTTGCTAAGCCCTTGCACTATTAAGGCCAAGATGAATTTGCAAGCGCTTTGGTTAGAGAAACTTTCATGGGACGATATTATTCCTCGCTACTTGTCCACTCAATGGTTGAACTTGAAAGGTGATTTTCCTGCCCTAAACGAAGTTGCCTTCCCCAGACGTATCATATGCGATGAGCCGAAAAGTATACAGTTTCATGCCTTCTCCGACGCGTCCACCAATGCCTATGGCGCCTGCATCTTTGTGCGCTCTGTTGTTCAAAACTGTACTATTTTCTCAAACTTATTGTGTTCGAAAGCCAAAGTGGCTCCTCTCAAGTCTATATCCATTCCGAAACTAGAACTTTGTGGTGCTTTTACTCTCGCCCGTTTAGCCCAGCAGGTTACTTCTGCGCGCCAAATTATGTTTGATCAGTGCTTCTTCTGGACTGACTCCACTATTGTACTTGGTTGGTTGAAAATGCATCCAAATCGTTTACACACGTTTGTCGCCAATCGTATATCTGAGATCCAGACACTCTCCAAGAATTCTGTGTGGAATCATGTCTCCAGGGGAAACAATCCGGCCGACATCCCCTCAAGAGGAGTCTCTCCTACTGTGCTGAAGGATTCCACCTTGTGGTTTCATGGACCACCATGGCTTTCTCTGGAAGAATCGTCCTGGCCAACTCTGCAAACGCCTTCCGTACCACTTGATCTTTCAGAAGTAAAAAGGTTAGATGTAATATCTGCCACTGCTGCATGTTCTTCATTCCCATTTTCAAGATTCTCAGATTTTGATTATCTTAATCGCGTCGTTGCCCTTATATTGCGTTTCAAGAAGAATTGTCTATGTCCTAAGGATGCCCGAATGTATGGTCCTCTTACACCTTCTGAAATTGAGCGTGCCTTCCTGACTCTTGTTAGACTTTCTCAAAACCACTCTTTTCCTGATGAGATTAAAATTTGTCAATCCCACGATCCTCGATCACGTTCGAAGCTACCCTCCTTGTCCTTGTTTTTAGACTCTGACGGCCTGCTGCGGGTTGGAGGTAGATTGCTTAATTCTGACTATTCGTTTGATAAGAAATAGACTGTTAGTCACCTCAGAACACCTTCGTCTTTTGCATGCTGGTCCTCAACTACTTCTTGCATCACGGCAGTTCCAACTTGAAACTAGACTTCCTTGTGCTTGGTCGATCTCCAACCATTGGAAGCTTGGTCGTATCACCCAACTTCACCCTGGCAGAGATGGCATCCCTCGTGTAGCCACCATCCGCACTTCTACCGGACTTTTGAAAAGATCATTTTCCAAGATTTGTCCATTACCCAACGATTGTTAATGTTTTTTGATATTTGTTTTATTGCTTTCTTTTGCCACGTTTTGAAAGTCAAGCCTTTCAAGGCGGGGGCTATTATGTTAAGAATATTTTCGTATCTTGCCTTTTTCAGTTTGCCAGGTGGCGTTACTTGTTCCTTGTACTTTCCGCTCTTCTTATTGTAGCACTCATAAAATAAACATCGTAATTTTTTGTTCTCGTACAATTCGTATACCGCCGTCGTTTCTTTCGTCAAATACAACATCTATGAGCTCACGAATCGCAAGTATAAACTTTCTTAAATCTGTCATCATAATAACATAAAGAACTCGATAGTTCCAATATCGAGTATTCGAAGAGTATCGCACATCACTAGTAAGGGCGTTCTACTTGGTCTGCGATTCCTATTATTAAAAAGGGTGGTCTAAAGTATAAAGTGAAGTCCTAACTTCCGGCTTCACTTGTAACAGGGTAGCCTCCGAAGAAGATGTAACAACGAAACGTGTTAGGCAATAAATACTCTTGTTTCCGTATCTCTTTTTTGGATCTGTTTTTATTGTGTATTCCACGTGATATTAGACATGAATATCCTTAAAAAAATTTCTTCAGCTGTGAGACTTCTATTTGTTCTCTTTTTTTTATAAAATTTTTTAAACGTTATTTCGAGAAATGAATTAGAATCTTACAGAAACAAAAATTCGACCCATATTAATAGGACTTTGTGTTTACCTTGACCTCAAAAATACCCCCTTAAATTGTTTTACACACGATTTGAATCACCCTGTATATATCCTGTCCTTTTCTCACGTTAAGGAATCATTTTCTTTTATTTTCCTAAATCCAACTCAAATTTCATTTCAATACGTGTAAATGTTTACATTTGAGTCCCACAAATTCTTTCGGCTAACTTCTCACATTCGGCCAGGCTTTTTCTACTACTAGGCAAGGTAGGAGGGGCGTTCAAACTTGACCTGGACTTTATTTTTTGTAAATTTCATTGTTGTAAAATTCTAAACTTTCATTGTTGGGATTTGCCTGTCATGCAAATGCAGCACCACACAATCGGTGCTGATTGTTTCTTTAAACAAAATGGCAGGCAGTGATGAGTCGAGCAAAGTGGAACAACGAATAACACTGGCAACACAATTTAAGATTTTTCTTGTGACAAAATGAAAATGGGTGATTTTTGGTAGTATTTTTTCTGCTGATTACGAATATAATATTTAAATTTCTCTAACACGCACAGTTTTCTCGTTTTACAATGAAACATTTTTAAATCATTCAGTGTTTGGGGCCTGGTAAATTTCCTTGCGGCCCCAAAATATGATACTTTAACATTGTAGCCGCTTCTCTTCACACCTATTACTTTAACATTGAAGTCTCGATTGCATAACTTGGAAACTTGACGTGATAGAAAAAATCTAAAAACAGATTCGAATTCTACATACAAATTACTACTAAGAACACTATGTGTTGTCGTAGTCACAAAATGTGTGTTGACTAGTGTAATCATCAAGTTTCTCTACAACGAAGGTGCGAAAGCATCCGAAATTCATCAGTGATTTCAAAGACAGTTCACCGAATCATATTTGTCTCGATCATCATTAAGGCAAGGCCAGCAACTGCTGTCAATGATGGTATCGTCGCACGAACAAATGAGCTGATAAGGGACAACAGGCGAATTCCTGTCCGAGAATTGGCTTCAATACTGAGCATCAGCATTTGCAGCGTGGAGATCATAATCCACAATAAGCTGATATTCAACAAAATCTGTCCCTAATCAACTCTCCGAGGACCACAAAACTACCCCGGTGGAAATCTGTTCCATGCTGCTACAGCGATAAGACAGGTAAGGTCGCAGCTTCCTAAGGCGTGTTGTAGCAACACCTCCTAGAAAGAAAGCCAAACAACTGAATCGTCATACATTGTTACATCATATTTCGACCTTTGTTAATCGTATTTCTACCAATAATAAGCCATAAATTTGGTCGACTTATGATGATATAACAATGAATGAAGAAAAGGAGAGGATCCGCTACACATTGCTCCAAGAAATTGTGAATTAATCTTTTCATTTATTTGTGAATGAAATTAGTACCTGAACTTTAGTGAATTCCTGTGCTACTGACTTTTGTGAATATTTTGTGCGAGTCCCCCTCTCCCCGGTGCATTCTGGGAGAGGTTTCACTCCCTCCCTCGAACTTTTCATCTTCTCTTTTCATCACAATGGACAACATGGTGATGATGATTCTTGACGGCCCGTTCACCGTCATCTCGTTTATGAAGGAGCTGTATGCAAAAACAAGCATACCTCCTGTATTACTGTCGAGCTTCCCTTGGTTGATATACATGTATTACATGACATATCTTAGCATTGCAAGTATCAAATGGACCTTAATGGTTCCAATAAACCAGGTATCTTTGAACCAATTTCGACCATCAAAAATTTTACGTTATATTCATTCATGACACTTCATTCCAAGCTGTTTGATATATCACATGCCACATCTTAGCATTGAAAGTTACAATAAACCAGGTACATTTGAACCAGTGGCGGCTCGTAAGAATTTGTAATTGAGGGGCTGTATTATTCTATATAAACTAACCAAACCTTATTATTAATATTAACTCTAGTATAAATTAAAAATTATATGTCAATATAATAATAATTAATAATAATAAATTAATTATACTGTATATTATACATGTATTTGTATATATATTATTATTAATTTATTATTAATTATTATTATATTAATAAATAGTTTTTGGTTTATACTATAGTTAATAATAATAATAATAATAATAATAATAATAATAATAATAATAATTTCAATAATTATTTTTTTTATTAAAAGAACTAAAACATCTACATTACAACGAATTATCCTGAAGCCTCATATATGGCTTGTATGGAATAAGAAATAAATAAATTACAACGTAACTGCTAAAAACTAAAAACTTTCTCCAAACTACAAACATCATTGATAACATGACTTGACCAGCAACAAATACACTACCAATATAATTAACAATATTCTTACCACCTAAAATATAATGCGTTTACAAATTTAAAAGAGCTCAACACTAGAATCTATTTCGGAACCATTATATTTTTTTATATATTTATTTATTTAAAATTTTATTTAAAATTCTTTCAAAATATAAAAAAATACAACCAATTACATCAACAATTCATATAATAATAATAATAATAATAATAATTGTAACAACAACAGGGAGAGAAACACACCAGATAAACCGGGGTGCAAGGCCCCGTGTTGTCCCCCAACAGGCCTAAGCCCAAAACGGGGTTAATGAACCACATATAAAAATTTATAATAGAAAAATAAAACAAAAAATAATAACATTAACACAGCGATTCTCGAATAAAAACATTAAAAAATAATAAAATAATATAGAAATAATAAAAATTAGATGGAAAATGAATAGGGGAAAAAAAAAACAAAAAAAAAACGGAAAGGACGAGGAGACAGGCGTTATGAGAAAAGAGAAAAATGGAGTTCATCAGAAGCCGTAAAGCAAACATCGTTGAAATTATCTAAGTAATTAGTAATCACTTTATACACCGGATCGATCCGTGAAATAAACGTCTTCCATTTGTACAAGGGAGTAAAAACGAAGCCCCTACGCGTCAATCTAATACTCTGAAAGTTAAAATCATTCACTAAAGAACCTACGCTCAACTTAGCGTGAAAAATACCGACAAGAATGTTAAAAAGTGAAATACTAATAATACGCGCAATGTTAAAAATGTTATGAAAATGGGCGGACGTCAAAGGTAGCTGATTGCCAAAGTTCTTTATTATGAAAGCTTTAAAATTAAGGCATTTACGTTGTATTTTATGTAAAACTTGTTGATTGCCCCCAAACCAAATCCACGCGCAATAGATGATTTTAGGAATCACAAAAGTCTTAAACAGAAGCAAAAAAGTTTTTGCTTCCGTAAAGAACTGAATGGACCTCTTCAACATGCCGATGCGACGTGAAATATCCAGATATACGTGATTTAAATGCTCAGAAAAGGAACAATTGTGTGACATAACCACTCCTAGATCCTTCAAAGTATTAGTTCTAACCAAGGGAGTACCATTAATAACATAGTTAAACACAAACGGTGCAGTAGAACGATTGAAGGACATCACAAATGATTTGGACGCATTTAGTTCAAGCCCATTACAACAGGACCAATGATACACTCGTTTGAGCATGACCTGCAGCTCGTGGCATGAGGACCAGTCGTTAATGGTCCGAAAAAGTTTAACATCATCAGCATAAATAATAATTTTAGTATGGGAATCAGTTAAAACATATGCAAGATCAGCAAGAAAAATGTTAAACAATAAAGGGCCCAGAGGAGACCCCTGCGGCACACCACTTTTGATATAAAAGGGAGGACAAGAGTAATCCTGATTTCTTAGTCTGAAAGCCCGACCTGTGAGCATATCATTGAACCAGTCATTGGCCACTAAGTCCAATCCAACAAATCGCAGTTTAAGCAGCAACAAGGGGATACTAACTTTGTCGAACGCTTTTGAGAAGTCCAAATATAGTGAATCGACCTGGGACCGAGTATCAAGAGAATGGGTAATATGATGCAAAAATATGGCGAGATTAGTCTGTGTGCTTCTCTGTGAACGAAAACCGTGCTGTGCATCTGGAAGATGAGCGTCAACGTGTTGAGAAAGTTGGTCAGCAACTAAAGTCTCCAACAGCTTAGCTGGAAACAAAATTAAAGTGATGGGACGAAAAGCTGGTTTAGCCGAATGTTCGGTTTTTTTAGGGATCGGCTGAATCACCACTTGCTTCCATGCAGCAGGGTAACGTCCAGACCCCAGCGATACATTAAAGAGGTGGGTTAATGGAGAGATAATTGCTGACAAACAGCCTTTAAAAATAAAATCCGGGATATCTGGAGAAGTGCAGACTTTTGACGCAGATAATCTCCGAGCACGATCTAAAATTTGCTGTGCAACCAAAGGTTGAAAAATGAACTTCTTATCTAAAGTGCTCCAGCACGCTGTCAAAATATCTTCATTCACACAAATTTTCAGATTATTGCTCATAGTTGACGCAAACGAATGAGCAAGTTCCGACAAAGCATTAGCATCCAGAGGCTCTTTATAATTTTTGTTGCGGTTTAGACACAATTTGGCAGTTTCCCAAAAGGCAACAGGGTTATTATTAACTTGCTCTTCCAAACATTTAAAATAATTCATACGATCGTTGATCCAGCTATTCTTAAACGCTCTTCTGGCCTCGGCAAATAACAAATAATCGTCTTGGGCCAAAGATTTTTTATACATTTTATGTCTTTTCCGTTTACATTCCCAAGCATCTCTAGTTTGTGCAGTAATCCAACTAGGGAACCTTGGCATTGATCTATTCTTCCTCGTTGAAATGCATCCATTAACTTGTCGCTTATGCATAGGAACGGCTTCAGAGACAGCATAACTGATAACAGTCACAATATCATTCCAAATCTCATCAACGTCCAACGACTTTAACGTTTTAGACCAATCGTTATTAGCAACTTTCCGATAAAGACTCTGAAAGTCTGCACGTCGAAAGTTGTAACACGAATCTTTGGGAGGCGAAAAAGTTTCCAACTCGTCCTTAAAATACGCAATACAAGGAGGATGGTAATCATCCGGGTCAACAAGAGGCGAATCTGTGGCAGTTACATGCAGATTTAAGTTAGAAAAAATTTTATCCAGATTATCGCCGTATCTATTCCGCAAATGGTTAACATTATTAAGGTCTAACTCTTTTATCCAACTGCTGGTGATTAATTTTCTAAACCTGGAATAGTAAGCATGATCATCATAAACTTTGAAATCAGAGTAATTAAAATCGCCCACAATAATACAGTCCGCAGGTGAATGAGCAAAAAACTCCGTAACTTCCTCCAAAAAACATTCCAGTTCATTATTTCGCAAAAGCGGGGGCATATAAAGATTCATTATGATTACCGGTTTAGATCTACCCGCCGAGGTACGACGAACAATTTCCACAGCGACGACGTCGATACATTTGACGGTAGTAACAAATCGACAATCTTTAGCTCTAACAGATACCGGAACGGCGATAAGAACGCCTCCTCCTCGTTCCTTAATAGTTCTGTCACTCCTATACACATTAAATTCACGACCAAACAATAAAAAGTTGGAAATAGACTCATTAAGCCAGGTTTCAGATAAACAATATAGCAACTGAGGATTCTGTGCCGAAAAATCAAAAGTTCGAGCCATCTTGGTTCGCAAACCGCGAACGTTCTGGTAATAAATAGCATTAACCATCGGAGTTGATCATGCCCTCCTCCTGGCGCACAGTGTCTACTTCATCTAATTTAAGAGATAAGCCACCCGAATAATAATAATAATAATAATAATAATAATAATAATAATAATAATAATAGGTTAGCTTATGTTAACTAGTGACCCTTTTATTTTTTACAAATATTTCATAGAATTTATCTTTTCGTTCATTTCTTCAAATAAGTTTTATTAAATAGCAACACTAATTAAATATAGTACTAATTTAAATACTATTAAAGTTATTATTAAATAGGAAAAAAAATCCCCACAATATTTACCTTCGATAAGCACAACACGTGGTCGCAACAGGAAAAATTTTGTTAGGTCAACTAAATATAATTAGCCGCGATTTGATACTGAATCGATTTGATCGGTCACTGAAAATACTGAAAAACCAACATCTTCAGCAACGTCATTTGGGGCTGCGAAGATTGCAGCCCAAAATCCATGTAAATCACGCGTTATTCCAACTACCATAAAAAATATGAATAGGCTATTAAAACTGATTATTTTGTTGTAAATTGTTAACTATAAATAATAGTAAGTAAATTATTTTAAAACATGTACGTTTACTGCATAATACATAAATAATTCTAGGAACTATATTTCAGATGCGCATGAACACTGGTCTTCGCGCTGTTTCTAGTACATTCCTTCATTGGATTGAGTGATTAGGTTCGGGCTGAATTGAATGCAGCCCAGCTCTGCCAGGTGCCATGAAATTTCATGGTTTGCCATTAAATTCGCAATGTTTGCAGGAAAACTGATTTATGGTTCAAATTTCATGAATTTTAGGAAAATTGAAGTCTGCCCCATGATTTTTGATATATTTATCATAAAAAACATGAATTTTGATTAAATCTCCTGCTATGTGGCAGTTTATCTCGACAAAATTGAAAATTTTCCATTAATAAGTTGTTAAGGGCTCTGACTCTGTCGATAATCCACTGTTGATTGAGCTTATTAACGCCCAGTAGAGCTAGTAGAGCGCCGGAACCGGAACTCAACGCATATGAAATCTGGTCAAAATCAACGCATGATCAGCCAGCACGTGGAAATCAGCTGGTGGAAATCCACGTGGATTCAGGGTGACCAGGTTGCGCTATTTCCCGCCCAATTGGGCTAGTTTGAAACCCTGTTGGCGGGAAAAAACAGCTTGGGCTAGTATTGGCTATTTTTTGGGCTACAAGACTTGACACAATTCCCGTAAAGTTCGAAGTAGGCAGGCCTGGGAGTAGGCTAACTGCTCTGTTCCGGGAGGTAACAATTTGCGCTGTGCGCAGTTAATAAGAAATAGTTCTCTGCAAAGAATGGTTGTGATTGGTCGAAATGCGATGTCACGTCAATTTAAAAGCGAATGAAACACGTGGAGACCAGTGTTGGGAACTCAGAGGATTTACTTTTAAATCTGAAAGTTTTTTCGACAATCGACAATCGAACAGCGCAGGGAAAAACGAAACGAGCGGTCCGAAAGCAACGCTTTCACTGCCATACTCATCCAGGAAGTAACCAGGGGAAGTACACTGAACTAGGCAAGAAGCCAGATGAAACCTAGTTAAGTCATCCAGAGGATAAAATGGGGTCCTTTCTTATAAGGACGATAGAGTTTTCGGGCACGATAGAGTTGATTGACGAGGGGCACGAGGAGCTATGAGATCCAGTATTCGGGAAAGATGGCCTTTTGGATGTCGTCGAAATTGATGTCCAGGATGTGTCGAGGCCTGCGATGCCTGAGTAAACTTCTAAACGTGAGTGGATGCTCCAGAATCTCTGCAACCAGAGGATTGGAATGGTCCGTAATCTTCGGAAGCAACTTATTCAACGACTCCTGGACCAATTGGAGGTATATGGAAATCTTCAGCAATTGAAATATTTGTTGCGACTCTCCATATTGTAGCCCAGGCAGGCATACCATAAAGAAGAATGGTTCGTATAACCATCTTATAAAGCAAGAGTTTGCTCTCCATTCCAAGGGCGCTGTTTCGCCCCAGAAGAGCAACTAAACTAAACTTAGCCTCCTTAGCTTTATTTTTCGCATAGGAGACGTGGTCACTCCAATTTAGCCGGGCATCTATCATCACTCCGAGGTATTTGTAATTCTTAACCCATTCGAGCTCTTTACCAGAAAGGGAGAGAGGACTCGGTGGTTTCCGACGTTTCTTCGTAATGAACATTACCTTGCATTTGTCAACATTTAGGTCAAGTCTCCACTTTGCAAACCACTTCTCGCACAATCGTAAGGCCTTTTGTAAGCGTGATATAACGTGAGCAGGATTGCGGTCAGTAGTCATGATGGCTGCGTCGTCAGCAAAGAGATATAGCTTGCACTTGGTAAAAGTTGGGAAGTCATGGATGAAAAAGTTGAACAGTGCAGGGCCCAGGACAGAGCCCTGAGGAACACCAGCATTGACGTCACAAGGGTTAGACATGGAGCAGCCAACCTTGACACGAAATGTCCTGTTTGACAGAAAGGAACTAATCAAGGTAATCAGTTCACCTGAAAAACCACAAGTAATCATCTTATATATGAGGCCCTTGTGCCAAACCTGATCAAAAGCTTTACGGACATCCAAAAAGACAAGACCACCATACTTAGCACAGTTAAGAGGAGTCTTTAGATCTGTAACAAGCCTCCAGATCTGAAGTTGGCAGGAGTGACCTGGGCGAAAGCCAAATTGCTCATCACGAACAAGATTGTTTGCTACACAGAATTCGTCAAACCTCTTCAGAATGATGCGTTCGAAAACTTTTGATAGCACGGGTAGCAAACTTATGGGCCTGTAGCTGACAGCAAGAGCAGGGTTTAGACCAGGCTTTGGTATGGTAACTATGACGGACTCTTTCCATTGGTCGGGGAAGTAACCACGTTTCCAGCAGTCATTCATAGCTTTGGTAATGATCGAGACTATATTAGAAGGCAAGTTCTTGAGCGCACTGTTAGTAATGGAATCAATACCTGCTGCTTTCTTTGTTTTAAGTCGCTTGATGACGTCGGAAATTTCTTGGGCACTAATGACTTCCTCAGGGGTGGGAACACGATGAATGCAATGGTAAGCGAAACACCCATCGTTAACTAGCTGAGTGTTTTGGAGGCTGTCCAAGTTTGTCTCACCAAGTGTGGTAAATTGACTTTTCAGGGAATCGGCGATCAATTGAGCCTTATCTCCGTCACTGATGACCACGTTGCCATTTCCTGCAAGCAGTGGCGGCAGTTTGATTGGTCTGTTGCCCTTTAAGGCCCTCACAGTTCCCCAGAGCGAGTTGTCCTGGAGAGACAAGGACTTCAGTTTCTCGCTCCACCTTTGATTTCGTAGAGCTTTAACCTCCTCTTGAACCTTGTGAGAAAGCCGGGTGTACTTGGTTTTGAAGAAGGGAAGTCGCTTACGCTGCCATAATCTTCTGTAAGAATTTCTTTCGAGAATGAGACGCCTGATATGAGGAGGCAGGTCGAGATGTTCAGGACGCTTACGATCGATAGTAGAGGTACTGGAAGTAGTGGCATCTTTGACAACACTGGTGATAGCATTAATATTACTATATATATACTCCTTATCAATAACCTCCTTGTAAGGAATACTATTTTCTCTAAGAATATCCCTAAAGAGCTTCCAGTCCTGTTTAGAGCGGAGCACAATCTTCTTATCGATGTTTAAGCCCTCAAACATAAGCATCACTGAACGGTGGTCAGAAGATAAATCGTCGACTGTGAAAATATTATAGGGCTTCAGGAAACCTTTAAGTACTGCAATATCTAGCACGTCGCTAACAGGTGAGTGGTCGCAGTAGTATGTGTCATCAAGGGGACCAGCAACGAAGGTGTCAATCTCGTTTAAGGTATATCCATATAAGATATTGCCGTTCTGATTGGGGCATTTGGAGTTCCACGCATGGTGCTTGACATTCAAGTCGCCCGCAATAACAACTGGGATGGGCCCAGACAGCAGCTCGTCAAGTTCGCACGGATCAAGCTTGTGCTTGGGTGGGTTATATAAAGAGATGAACTTGATTTCGCCTGCGTCCACATCGTTTATAATCACGGAGACTGCTTCCATTCCCACAAAGTCTGGGGTGACAGACTCACGATGATCAATGCCGTCCTTAACAATGATCGCTGCTCCGCCAAAAGCGTGGCTGGCATTATTACCCAGTGGCCGATCCTTGCGATAAACACGATACCCAGGCAAGGTGAAGACTTGAGTAGATTTCAGGTGCGTCTCGCACACGAAGGCGATGTCGACATTCCAGTTTGCTAGGAAATTATAGAATTCGATGCGCTTGCGAGCGATTCCTCTTGCATTCCAAATATTGCAACGGAGTTTCCCTTGATTAATGATCTTGTATGGGTGTCTGTCCATGATCATTTATTAGATTCGTGAGAGGCAATCTGTGGTACTGCTTTTCCACTTTACTTATATTGATTTAGCAAATTTCCCAGGAACCTGTAAACATCACGCAATTGATTGTGGTCGACCGTACGTGTGTCCCGTGTATCAGCAGAACTGGATGCGACCAAAGCATAGAATTTTCCCTCTACCACTTTGGTGCTTTTGATCCTTTTGATTTGTGGATATATGGGACACTTGGTGTAGCTAGAAGTGTGCTGACCAGAACAACGTATACATTTTGGGGGGTCTTTGCCTTTTATGTTAGTACAATCCCTCGACTGATGGTCGCCAGCGCACTTATTACATCGAGGCGATTCGGTGCACCCTTGGGAAACGTGACCAAAACGTAGACAGTTATAGCATTGTAAGGGCCTTTTGTTGCCTCTAAATAACTCAACAATAACAGCAAGAGGACCGACACGCTTCAAACTCAAAAATGACTTATTATGTTCAGTATTCTGGAGGATAACTAAAATCATTGGCATTTTTACTGACCCATTTGCTTTTTTAAGCCTTATTGCTTTCTCCGGAAAATAATTCGCCTTCCTGAGGTCGTCGGCAAAGTCTTCAAGATCATACGTTGTGTCGACATTTCGGACAACGTATTTCAGCATTTTTTCGGATTTTAGTTGGTGATGCTGAATCACTCCGGACACAAGAGTTTTATGGCTCTCTTCGTCGTGACACCTGATCTTTATGGTGTTCTTTCGACCTGTGTGGGCGGTAATTTGGTCAAGAGGTACGTGTTTTTTGATCTCCTCCAAAATCTTCTTTATTGGCTTCCCATGGTGACGAACGATGATTGGCGGGATATATATTGCTCCCTTTTCACGGGTGACATTAATATGGGATAAACCGTGTTTAGCTTTGTTAGCTCGAAGGGCTACATAGGCACTAGCGCTGACATCAAAAGTGGACTTAATATTGTCGATCCTAACACCTCCTTTGTTCCTCTTATTAATGGTTTTTTGGAATGGCTCAGGTTTTTCAAAGGTTTTTTTTTAATGAAGGAAAAACACTCATCACAGACCAATGGAAGACCAGAGGCGTCATTACGTCTTATTGTTTCTGCTCCTACTTTCTTATTGTAACGGATACAGTAGCCAATCCGGTTAGTTTTTTTTTCTCTCTCAATTAACTTTGTTATTCATTTCGATAGCTAAAAAGCTAGCACGTAATTATTTCTTTTTATTTTATGATGGCATCATAATGATGCACGTAATTATTTTTTTATCTAACTTTATAAAAATCTGGTTTTAGTTATCTACTGACTGGTACCCAATCAAAAATGGGTTCTGAATTCCCTTATTTAGTCGACAAAGTTCATGCGTGCCAAGAAGAATGGAAAATGTTAAGTGAATGTGATGAACTGACCACTTTCGCAGCTAAATTTCCAAATGAGATTCGACAATCGAACAGTGAAGTGTACATTTTTTAGGATGGGACGAAAGCAGCGCTTTCACAAAGCTCATCCAACCAGAATAAATTCCAAATGAAATACACTGAGGTAGTCAAGAAGCCTAACTAACCCAAGCGGTCTTCCATATTATACAAAAAAGAAAATAAGATTGACGATTGTCAGAAACAAAAAACAAACGAAATAAAAAATATAAGGAGAAAGAAGATAATCACATCTTCCTGTAGTCTGGGAAAGAGACGTTGCTAATATCTTCAAAATTGATGTCAAGAACGTGCCTCGGTTTACGATACATCGTATGCCAGTTCATATTCATTGAGTTCTTCAGTATCCCTTTCACAAGCTTATTGTCGTGATTCTTCATCTTCTGTATCATAATCAAAAGGAGATCCTGTATAAACTTTCCGATATGGGCCATGTTTAAATCCAAGTGGATGGATTGGTTTTTCACCGTCCTTCTGTCCATTGGGTCCTCAGGGTAACATTCTGGAATGACTGTAGTTCACTCCATCTGGTTTTACAGATAGTCGCCCACGCAGGCATGCCATAGAGGAGTATGGTCCGGATAATCCATTTGTACAGAAGTAGCTTGTTGTCAATGCTGAGGGCGCTGTTGCGACCCATGAGAGCTATGATACTTAGCCCTCTTCGCTTTGTTCAGAGCATAGGACATATGCTGGTTCCATGAGAGTCTTGAGTCAATGATAACTCTCAGATACTTGTAGTTGTCCACCCAGTCCAGTTTCTTATTGAACAGAACAAGAGAATCTGGGGGATACTTGAGCTTCCTATTGAGGTACAAAGCCTTGCACTTTCCGACGTTAAGGTTCAACTTCCAGCAGTTAAACCAGTCTTCGAACTGCTTCAAGGCGCACTGCAGCCGAGTGATAACGTGAGCCGGCTGGTGTGCCCATGTCATAATGGCAGTGTCATCCGCATAAAAATACAGATTACAATTATCGGGTTTCGGGAAATCATGATCAATTCTTTTACACATATTACGAGAAAAACGGCCTCTTTTATAGCAGCGCCATTGTTCGTCGGACTACCTATCCTTCTTATACCGTGGTAGTAACACACAATTCACCAACAATATGCACGGATCAACAATGTATATCTAATGTCCAACAATCAAGTTACCACGTATCCTACCTCTGCGAATTATAAAACAAAATGGAATTCGTAACAATGCATGGAATTTCTGTTACTCGGGCTTTTTTTAAGATTAATATTTATTAGCACTTAACATTTTCTTGAAAAATCTTTAAAAATGAGCAGTAACTGAAGATAGTGGAGAGTTAGCAGACTATTGAGAAATAGTGAAAAAGGTAGCAGAAAAGGAGTGCCTTCGGTCTGTGCTGTATGGGTCTCGCCAGCGCACTGCTGTAACTGAGCAAATGGTGAGTGACCCAGTGGACATCGAATTTCCCAAGCGGGCGTGGACGATCCAAACGTGTCAACAGAAGAAACGGTGACTGGTAGACCACACCACATGATGAATGCCCAAGTTTTGCTTCAAGAAATCAAGAACAGAGTGAGAATTGCAACAACAGATTACGAAGTAGCGAATTGTAGAGCACACAGACACAAATGATTCATGTACTTTCACTACCGCCCAAGAAGAGAAAAAGCAAGCCCCATGCAAGAGATTGAGGCCGCCTATCGATGAAGATGAAAAGGAGTCAAGGAAAATCAAAACTTCAGCACGTTTTTCAAAATAGTCAGATATGAAGAAACGTTAGATCAAAGTATTGTTTCATTTTCATTCTATTCCCTCCGACTTTTGAAACCACATACATTATTCTACACATTTTTTTCTCCGGCACTACGTAAAACTCATTCAGCTCTATACAGCATTCCAACAGAGTAAATTGCTAGAGGGCTATAGTTACTCATGAATTTTTCTACTGTCTTAATTGTAAGCTATTTTAATATGTTTACATTCAGATATTGTAAAATTTCATCAAAAAAGAGCCCGAGCAACGCCAGGGATATCAGCTAGGAAGAGAGTAGATATATCCCAAACGATCATATACATCCACCGCCTCCCAAAAAGAGAAAAACCAAGCCACACAAAAGAAATTGAGTCCGCCTATCGAGAGGCTGATGAAGAAGAATCGGAGACGCAAAGAAATAAAAGAATTCAGCGCCGTTTTCGAAATCGTGTGATTTTTGACGAAATATTCAGCAACAGGATTCATGTAGTGGGATTGCACTTGGGGGGTTGAAGCAGGTGATTAATTGTGAGGAAATAGAAGAACTACAGCCATTACTAGGGATGACGAAACATGAGATCAGGATGGTTTCATTTTCATTTTATTTCCTCCGTTTTCGAAACCACATGTATTATTCTACACATTTTCCCCGGCACTACGTAAAACTCACTCAGCTACACACACACTATTCAACCGAGTTGAAGCCGTGCTAGAGGGCCATAGTTGGCCATGGATTCTTACTGTATTAATTGTAAGCTTTCTAATGTGCTCATATTTACTGTATATTCACATTCAAATATTGCAAATTTTTATCAAAAAAAGAGCCCGAGCAACGCCGGGGATGTTAGCTAATGATCAACAAAACAGAAACGAGAAAATAATCGTATTTCATTTCATATTTTTATATAAAATTTTAATCTTTAAATATTTTTAAATATTATAAGAATGGTAAAAACATATTCGTTTTTGAAATGTAAAATATAAAGTTTCTGGCAAATAAAATTGATTTGCTTTGACCATTTTATAATCTTCTGGAATTACAAAGCCTTTATATTAATCAGTATCGTGCTTTAAAGGATGGGGAAAACCTTTTAAGGGGTGCTGTGAATCACGGATTATTATTTGCACATATCTATGAAGGTCATCGAAAGAGATCCAGCTGCGAGATTTTTACTAAATTATAGGGTGATACGGCAACATTCATATTGTAAAAATAAAAATTTAGAGAGCAAAGAAGTGACTGGAAAAATTTAGCTTGGAGCATGATGCTAATGTAAGATAGTAGTTCTTAAATAAATTTCTCTTCAAGGTTAGTTGAATACGTTTGCAAAGTGCGATTAGCTTTTATAAATATTATAATATACATTAGTAAATTACTTTTTTATATAAATATAAGCTAATAGCTTGGAAATATAGAAGGAAATTTATTGTTTTATCAAAATAATAAATAAGTTTCCTGGGTTTAATTTCAATTGCGTAGTTAGGATGTGATGTAATATAGGGAAAAGTAGAAAATGATGACGTGGATGATTTCCCAGTAAGAGAACATTTAAAGTTTAAAAAAAAGAAACTTCCATCTATAAAAATAACGAGTAAGTAGTTTAAAGAGAATCATTTTGGCTAAATATTCCGAAAGCACGGAAATCAGAATTTTCAAGTAGTGTACAGTTTTCTATTGAAAATGACAAAATTGTTGAATCTGCTTTGCTTTTGCCTAATTTTTGTCCTTTTAACAATGACGGAATGCCAAGATTTTTATCCTTCACTGGGTCCTTGTGCAGCCGTTTTTTGTGTTAACCCGACGTCGTGCGAAAACGGCAGAATCGTTAAAGGATTATGCTGTGATTCTTGTCATCTTCGTGAGTATCATTAATGTATAATAACTTTCAATTTCTTAAACCTGTGTTACACTAGGAGTGAATAATTTATGTAAATATATGGGTTGTACTTGAGCAATTTTTTCCCTTTTAAGAGATAGAATTTTTAAACAAATTTTTATATGGCTAGATGCCATAAGAGAAAGCATTCAACGGTTTTGTTTACTTGCAGGATTTAGATCAAATTAAAAGGTAATTGTTAGAGTCAACTGATTCAAAAACTAAGATCCATTTGAACGATTTCATTTTATTGATATGAGCATATCTGCCAATCTCATCAAATTTTTTCCTCGAATGTATTTCAAAACATTTCTCTATGAGAGATTGAGGAACAACCTAATTTGAAAATAACGTGCAATATACAATAAAACAAACTAATCAATCAAAAGTGATAATTTAATTGTGTTAATTAAAAATCGTGGTCGAAGTATATGTATTATAAAGGTAAGTAAGTATATGTGTGATATGAGAAGAAATTTTTTCCTATAGAAAAATGGGTATGCCAAAAAAAAATTACAGCAATTTCTTTTATTAGAAAGCTTCAAGCTTAATTGCTAAATGCAATTTAGATATTATCGTGAAACATTTAATATAACTTTTATTGAAACAGTGAGAGAGACTACGTTTTTCGCATGAAATTCACATTTACTGAATTTTTCCACTTGCATATAAAGAACATCTATAAATGCATAAGTTCAAGAAATTAAGGATTAATTAATTAATGCTTATAACGGCCTTCACACAACGGAACCAAGATATAAAGAATACAGGTAGCGCCGTCCGAGAGGAAAACTTACTGTCGCCCCATCTGGTGTTGGTAATTGGAATATCGCCAGCTCTATGACGTCACAAGGTCCAATGTTTAAAATCTATTACGAGGAATATTGCTTTTACACAGCAAAATGCCATCATGCGCGATTCCCATTTCCAATAATACAAAATAAAATACAAAAGATAAGAAGGCTTCCTTTTTTCATTTCCCCAAAGATCCAAATTTAATTAAGAAAAGCTTAAAATCATGCAAATTGGATAAAAATATCTGTACCGCAACTGCAATGACTTGCTCTATCATTTAAAAGAAGATTATTAAAACAAATACCCAGGCCTATATCAACTTATGAATCGAAAACCACGTCTAATGAAATCTGCGATTCCGAGGTAGGAGGATATACGAATTCAGTCAGAGAATATACGAATTCATTGTTTTCATAATCGTAGTCTTTAAAATGGTTAGATGACTACAAGCAAGAACGGATGAATGGGAGGGGGAGGAGGTGCAACAAGTGAATGTTCTTTCGTTCTTGCTACAAGTGAATGTAAGAGCAAATTGGCTAGATATTGTAAATATGTAGTTGGTGCAGAATTTACAACTGATGATTTTTAAGATAAAAATAGAGACGAAGTTAAAGCAATACGACTGTTTTTTTTTTGTTAAAGCTTACGCGTTTCGAAGCAATAGCTTCATCTACAAAGCCGGTGAACCAGTCGTATTGCTTTGAAACGCGTAAGCTTTAACAATAAACCAGTCGTATTGCATTAACATCGTCTCTATTTTTCTCTTAGTTTAGCTAGCAATACAAGACCTTGACACCATGTTTATATTCAATGATGATTTTTATTTGAACCTAACCTAAAGAATCCTTAATATCCCATGATTTAGTTGTAAATATGTTGTTGTGAATGTTAGGTAAGAGGATATACGAATTCATTGTTTTTTCATAATCGTAGTCTTTGAAATGATTAGAGCAAATCACTGCAGTTGTGGTACAAATATTTTTATCCAATTTGCATGATATTAACCATTTTTTAATTAAATTTTGTTCTTTGGGGAAATGGAAAAAGGAAACATTTTTAACTTTTGTATTAAATTTTATATTATTGTAAGTAAGTGAGAATTGCGTATAATGGTATTTTGCTGCGTAAAAGCACTATTCCCCACAATAATGTTAAACGATTGGTCCTTGTGACGTCATGAAGCTGTCAATATTCCAATTACCAACACCAGATGGGGCGACAATCAGTTTTCCTCTCGGACGGCGCTACCTCTATTCTTTATATCTTGCGTAACACCACAGATGAAGAGAAACAGATGGGAAACTCTACCACGTGATTGGAAATCACTACGTCATTTTTCAATACTGGTTTCGTGGCGCTACTGAGGACACAATTTTGAAAATAATAAATAAAATAATAACGCAGTTTATGTATTAATTCTTATATAATGTTAAAACACATAAATTTGTATTCAAAAATAAAAAAAATGTCTTACATAAACGAAAAATTCTTTATGTGATCACTCATTTGAAGCACTCATGTGAAGCACTCATGTTTGTATTAGCTCCACTCTAATACTATGCTCGTGTTAATCAGAGACCATCAATAAGAAATCTTGGTAATACAATAATAATTTCTTTTCATCTGTGATAATCCACCTTGCATCGTAGAACCGGTTTTCAAAGTTTTTAATTAACTTGAATTAAATTTTTAAAAATTCCGATGAAAAGAACGTTAAGCAACGTATTTATATGACGTCACATAATAATCCATTTGCGGGAGAATGACGTAATTATGATTAAAACGACAGTAGCGCCGCGAAGCCAGGAGTGTTTTTAAGGAAAATTTCATTGGTTGACTTTCGTCACGTGATCTCAGAAAAGTTTCCCTTGCGGCTATAGGGAGTTTCCCCTCTGTTTCTTATTCCTATGTGCATAACACTATATTTCCGGCCTTCACACAGCGCAGACGTGCTCCATGTGCTCTCCATAGTATCGAGAGCAAGCAAGCCATGGTTGCATCACTCATTGTCACGTAAATATTATTTTACAGTGGTATAGCTGTTTAATTCTTGATGGTTCAGTGCGAAATTATTAAGAAGTTGTTTTTTCGAGACCCATACGAGTAATTATTTCCTTCAATCAATGGATTCCTTTATTTAACGAACTGTGCCATTCACATACCGGTGAGAATGTTATTTACAAACGATTCTTTTGCGCCTTCATTATCTCTTGGACTCTAATTTTCTCTTTCTGGACGTAATTTTCTATCAGTATTATAATAGTATCAAATTATTAATATTTGTTCTTCATTTATTTTAAATTATGCCGAAAGACAAAGCAATAGTGTCGAAGTCTGTCTCTACCCGTGCAGCCACCAGTGAAACGCCCGTAAATTCGATAGATGACGATTCCTCCCGCTCTTCGGTCGAGTCGACTATTCTAGCAATATTCGAGCATCCGAACTTTTGGGACTCGTTTGTTAGTAAGTTTACGGAACTGTTCGATAAAAGACTTTCCGACGTTAATAAGAATTTAAATGATGTTACCACTCGTCTGAATACGCTGACCTCACAATTTGAGACCTTCGATGCTAAATATATTTCTTTACAAGATAATTTGAATAAATTTGATAAAGAACTTTATCTAGATGGCCGCTCAAGAATCGAGCTGTTATTGGAGGATTGGGACGATCTTGAATAGCATTCACGACGGACCAATGTACGCATTTTCGGCTTAGCCGAACATCCTGCGGAAGTGCTTGTAGATACATTACCTACTTTCTTCTCCGAAAATGTAGATGTGTCGATCAATTCTACGGACATTGTTGCTGCCCATCGTTTGGGCCCCCGAATATCTGATAAACCTCGTCCATTAGTGGTGCGTTTCTCCACATATTTGCTTCGCGATTTGGTTATAAAAAATCGCAAAAAAATTAAAATCCCGACAGCCTCACGTTGCAATAATGGAAGACCTATCTACATCACTTTACACGCACCTTCGAAAGGCGAAGTCCCGGTGTGGACCGTCCAACGCTTGGAGTTTTAGTGGGTTTATTTTCATCAAAGACTCTAATGGTAAGATCAGGCGAATTAGGCATGTTGCTGATCTTGATTAATTATCAATTTAATATCACTGGTTATTAGTTTCACCCTAGTTTATATACAATGATAATATCTTAATAATAATTATATTAATTTGTTTCCTACCATCTATTTGTTCTGTAATATTTCTCTCACTAAGTTCCTTTTTCGCAACTTATTGGTTAGCTTGCTTTTTATATATATTTTTTTAACTTTTTTAGTTTTATGTATATTTTTTTCCTTGTGTGTTTAATTGACCTTTATCCCCTGTATTGTGATTGGTTGCCACTAAACGTCACTGATTTTTTTACAAAATGCAAATGGCGGACACTGGACGTGTTAACGGCATTTGTTGACTATATCTTAAGTGAAAGTTTTAATTGTTGTTGTTTGATTTGATGATTTCCAGCTCGCATCTCCCTCTTCCAGGAGACTAGCCGTATGGGATGAAAGGATGATGATGAAAATAGACAAACACAAACATCCATGCCCTTGGCGGGATTCGAACCCGCAACTCGCTGGTTACGAGAGCGGAAAGACCTGCGCCTCAACGCTCTCGGCCACCGAGCCGGCTTGTTGTTGTTTAAAATTTTTCTTGCTATGGTTAAATATTGCTGTATTCCCAATTGTCAGAGTGAGGAGAAAGAAATAAACATCATTAGAAAATAATTTTATAGGTAATTTGGAAATGAATATGAAATTAAAATTATGAAAGGTTATCAGTAAACATTTAAATCATTATATTTTGCAAATTTCAGGTTAATAATGTATGTTAAATTAATAAAGATAATAATAAAGATCTTTAAAGTAGTAAAAACCTATGAAAAATGTAAAAAAAGTGAATTTTACTCAAATCACAAATGCTTACAACACGACCAAGGGACGCCATTTTTTATGTGGTCACATGGGTAGTCAAGGCTACGAATGCTAAGCAAGTGTGTGAGAACGAGAGTTTATGATAAAGGTCAATTGGTAATTTTAGTATTTTTTATTGTTCTTGTTTTGTAGGGTTTTTTCTGTTATTTTTCTAGTGTTATTTATTGTTTGCTTTATTTTACCATTTGTGGCTTTTTTTAATTACTCTTAATGTCAACTTTTGCCCACCCAGTCTCTGTTGATGAGGTTAATGCGGGTTTGCAGACTTTACCTATTGATGCCCATAAATCTGGATTATCTCTTTTCGTCCTGAACATGCGGAGTTTATTTTCTAATTTAGACTCTGTACAATTAAATTTTATAAGTGTTACAGTTTGATCCTAATGTATTAATATTTGTTGAATCTTGGCTACGTGACCCAGTCGAGATTCCTCTTTTTGGTGGTTACAAACATGGATGAAAGAAACAGGATGGACGACTCCTATGAGTCGTGCGTGAGTTTTTTTTCAGTGGCGCCCTCTGGATTCTTAAGTGAAAAATACCGAAACGTTTGGTTTCGCTTCGCATGGTTTCTGTTTACACAGCTGTTAGAGGAGAAAAGCATGGCCGCCTATCGCAAAGATATTACGTATTTCATTTAAGTTCTTTTGAATTTTTTTGTATTAAAGTATTTTTTATTTTTTTATTGAATTAGTTTATTGAAATATTAAGTTTTGGAGTTTTTATTAAAATTACATACGATTCTTTTAACAATTTAATTATATACGTATAAAGTTTTGTTTTAAAAATTATATTTAAAATTACATTAAAAGATATCAAAATGATAATGGAAAAGATTTCTTCATTAAATCATAACTGAACACATGATCTAAATATATATTATAAGTTTCACAGAAATCGTAGCTGTTTCTGGTCTCCTAGCAATATGTCAACAATAACGATGAGCCTATGGACAGCTTTTTCTCTTCTCCCTAAGCAGACGACAGATGCTAGTTTTCATGCAAAAATCCAGATGTCGCTCTGAAATCAAACTTGCTAGGGAAGTATAGGGAGTCGTCCATCCTGTTTCTTTCATCCATGTTACAAATCGGCCTCTATTTCTCGCACGGACCGTAAGGATGGGGGTATTTGTATTTAAGTGGCTTCTAAACTAGCGTTTAATGTCTTAGATCAAAGTACCATCGTTACATACGATTTTGAAATCCTAACAGTGTTAATTAAACAGAAGTGGATCGTAATGGCGGTGTATCGCCCACCCTTAGGTTCTCTCAACACTGAAAACTGAAGCTTAGGCCGTTATTTATCTGAAAACCTACTCCGTTATCAACATCTGGGTCATCCAATTGTGCTAGCAGGCGATTTTAACATAGATTTTAGTTCACCCGCCTAATATTTATCATATTCTTGATCCTATCTCACGCGCGGGCCTTACACCGCCTATATTTTCCTATACGCATTTTTCATCTTTCCACCGCAAATACACGGCGATAGATACTTGCTTCGCCTCATTTACGCCACTCTACGGCAATGCTTTGGACGTGCATATTTCTGATCACTTCCCGCTCCTCCTAGTATTTAACTATTCCTTTTTATATCGGAACACTTGTACCGCCTTTAGTAAGCGCTTGATTTCTGACCATCGATTGGCAGCCCTTGAGTGCTTTCTTTCCCTTACTGACTGGTCACGATTATTTATCTAACATTCATAGTGTTAATGAGATGTTTGAAACATTTTTATACCACGTCCAATTGGGTTTTGATCGCTATCTTCCTTATTGCAAGTCTTACAAAGTGTCTAAACAAGGCGACCAAATTGGGAAGCCTTGGATTACTCCTTCTTTTTTACGTGACATTAAACTTAAAAATAAACTTTATTTGAAGTCCCGCCACCAGCCTACACAAATTAACATCCAACTTTGTAAGAATTTTTCCAATAAGCTGGGATCCAAGATTATAGCGGCCAAACAGGCTTATTTCGATGGGCTATTTACTAGGATCAGATCAAATAGAAATAAGTGGAAAGTTCTGAAGGAGTTAGCCGCCTATAACGAGCCTTTTCATCTCCGTTTTGATAATTTTGATACAGTCAATAGAGATAATCTAACTCAATTTCTTCAGTCTCTCCTACCTGTTCCATCAGAAAATTCTCAGGATACAGTCACCAACGAGGATCCCGTTCAATTTTTTAATAACATATCTGGGTTTTTTGTAGCGCATACTACGTCTGATGAGGTAGTCTTGACTATGCGTAAATTGAAACCTACTATGGCGTTAGACCCTCTTGGCTTTCCTTCTAAAATTTTGATTACATTTTGTTGTTTATTAGCTTATCCCATAGCCTACATTTTTAATTATTCAATTTCTTCTGGTGTATTTCCCAGGATGTTGAAACATGCAAGGGTCACGCCTATGTTCAAGAAGGGTGATCCACTCTCTTTCGCCAACTATCGTCCCATAACATCTTTGCCTTTTTTTTGCAAAAGTCTTTGAGAGGCTTTTTTACATCCGGATGTCTTATTATATATTTTCAAATGGCTTTATTACTACTTGTCAACATGGTTTCATGCCGAATAGAAGCACCATTACAGCTTGCTACGAACTCCTTGAATTTGTGTCTTCAAATATGGCTTCTAATAATTATATAGCTGCTGTATATATCGACTTCTCCAAGGCTTAGACCTTGTTTCTGTTGAAAGGCTTCTCTGTAAACTGGCACGCCAATATGGGGTACACGGCCCGCCTTTACTATGGTTAAAATCTTTTTTAACGGAACGCAATATGGGGTAACAAAGCCAAGCTCTCCGTCTTCAAATCTATCTTTGTCCCCATTCTCACCTATGGTCATGAGGCTTGGGTAATGACCGAAAGAGTGCGATCGCGGGTACAAGCGGCCGAAATGAGATTCCTGAGAGGTGTGGCAGGTGTTAACCTACTTGATAGAGTGTACAGCAGCACAATAAGGGAATCTTTAGGTGTTGAGCCGCTACTTCTCCGCATTGAGAGATCTCAGTTGCGCTGGTATGGCCACGTGATACGGATGCCGCAAACTAGTCTTCCTAGGCAGTTGTTATTTTCCAAGCCGGTGGGTAAGAGACCAAGGGGTCGGCCTAGAACCAGGTGGCTAGACTACATGGAGAATCTGGGTTCGAGTCGCTTGGATATTACCAGGGAGGACATGCGCCTGATGGCGGAAGATCGCGATCGCTGGAGATCCTCCATAGGGCTGCTGCCCCCGCGACCCTAACGGATAAGCGGGATTGAAAAGTAAGTAAGTAAGTAAGTAAGTAAGTAAGTAAGTAAGTAACGCACGTATTATTTAAGATTGCGTGATTTAACATCTTTTAAGATCACACGTAGTCAGGGTGTTCCACAAGGGTCGATTCTTTCGCCCCTGTTATTCTCGTTATTCATAAATGACATTGTCCATCAAATTCAGCCTCATTCTCTCTTAAAACTATACTTTATGCAGACGATGTAACATTCTTAGCTGCGTGTGATGACATATCTGGCTTAATATCATTACTTAACGTTGCCCTTGCTGACTTAAATATTTGGGCAAATAGCAACTGTTTACGGGTCAATGTTGACAAAACAAAGGCGATGGCTTTTTATCAGCGTAATAGGTTAGGCATTCCTAATGTTCTTCCATTGTTTTTTAACAACCATATGCTTTCAACGGTCTCGTCTTACACTTACCTTGGAATGATTATTACACCCGATCTTTCTTGGAACTTACATATCGACCAGTTACTAACTAAACTGAACAGAAGGCAAGGATTAATTTTTCGTCTGCGATTTCTACCTACGAAAATTATTTTACAATTATATTATGCCTGGATACATTCGTATTTATGTTATAGTATTATACTTTTGGGTTTTTCTTCTTCTTATAATTTATTTAGAGTGTTTAAATTACAGAAGTGGTTTCTGAGGACCTATTATGCTTTACCTAAAAGTTGCTCAGTTACTTCTAAATTCTCTGAGCTTGGTATTCCTACTGTTTTCCAATTGTACTTTATTCGTGTTTGCTTATTTGTCTTCAAATGTAATAACTCACTGGTATTGGTTTCTCCTGCTATTGACTTAACTGGGAATTCCACTAGCCATCAACATCTTACGAGATCTAAAGGTTTACTAATTCCTCCTTTAACGAAGCACAACTATCGCCGACGTTGCATATGTTATACCAGAATTAAATGTTGGCTTGCTTGCCTTCGCATTTGCAATCTGAAAATGACCTTAAGGTTTTTAATAGGTCTCTCCAGCGTTATGCCCTTAATTTAGCACCAGATTTTCATATATAAGCATTTTATAATTTGTTCCCTGTTCAGGATGGATTAAATATATATTGCCAGATCTCTTTTGGCTACCTCAAATTTCTCATATTATAGTTTTTTTTACATTATGTGTTCAGTTGAGCCACAACTGGTAATTACTTAATAAATTAATCAGTTTTTTTTCCGGATTCTTTTTGACGTTATAATTATTATCTATTTGTTTGTTGTTTTTGTCTTTATTTTTATTTGTTTGATATTGTCCCTGTTCTCTGATGACCCATAGGCCTAATTTTCGGTCATTCGACCATACTGGAACCTGTGGGTTCATCTTTGTAATTATTCTTTAAATAAATAAATAAATAAATAAATAAATAAATAAACTGCATTAGAAATCAAAATTGTTTAATGCAGATTTATATTAAAGTGAGCACTGTGTACTAGGATCAAAGGCATTGATTATTATTATGAAATCAGTTAAAGCAAAAAAAGAAAAAAAAAAAAAGAAAATGATAAATCTAACGTTAACTACTTTCAAAATAACGGAGCGAAATTGCACGTAAGAAGCACTTAATTGCTATTCGTTCCGATTAAATTGACGTCAATTTTTCCCATTTTTGTGTTGTTCTGGGAGCCATTATTGACTGATTCAAATTGCGAACAAAATAAAATGTATTTGTGGAGGAGTAATCTAATAATCGTAAGAGATCAGCCATGAACCAAAATTAGATATTTTTTAGTAAAATTGAAGTCATTTTTTTCTGAGCTTTTGAAGGGTTGCCGCTTTGAATTGCAGACAGATTTTCATTTCCCAAGGAGAAAACTGTAAAATAAGGTATTTAACTAAATAAGATCCTTCCTGTTAAATCAAAGTGCGGTTAGCTCTTGGGCTATTTGATCCGCTCAGCGTGTAAGGAAACTAAAGTTGAAATCGTAATCTTTAATCAGAACTCGTTTACAATTTAATCGGTCATTTCAAAAACCGCATAAGATAGGTTTTTCTCAAACATACCTTTTTTTTGCTACGAACGCTTCCTTAAAGTTAGAAGCATATTCTGGGTAAGTCGGTTCATACCTTCCTCTTCAAATAATACCGCCTAATTGACGTACATTGCTTAAACAACACAAAAAGTGTTCCAAAAGAAGAAAGAAGATCATTTGCTCCTTCGACATATACGAGTTTTCATTGTGATTCAGATAAAAAAAAGGTACTATCATAGCCGAGGAATTAATTGATAGATTCATTAAACATCCATTCATATTAATGAAAAAAATCTCAACTCCTGTGTCACTTCCATCAGCTAAAGCTTATGATTTGAGAGTGCCAATTAATAGTAAAAAATTAAATGATTTAAAACGAGTTCAGGTTAGCATTCTGGAAGAGCATATACCATTTCTCAAAACATATTTAGCTGGCCAACTGCAAATGTTGAAGATAATCCAGATAGGAATGGCGGAGAATATGCTTACTTACCATAATGATAGTAAAACATGAAACTGTGATGTAGATAAGATAATATTTAAATGTAATTTTCAATAATATTGATTAAAAATATGATTATTATGAGTGTTATGTTCAAATTATATGCCATCTAATCCTGTTTCTTGCTAAAACAACATAAATCAACAACAGTTTTTCACGTTTTTTATATTATTTTTATCATTGTTTGGGGAAGCCAAACTCGGATCAAGTCCGGAAGCCAATCCCAGAGGCGGATCCAAAAAAGGGCCAAAGCCCAAGGGACTCAAATGCGAGGGAGGGAAAGTTATGCACTCGTGAGAATATTGATGTTTGGGTGTAGGAATTTCCTTACTATGTGACAGGTGTTTAGAATTGTGGCTTTCTGTAAGGTTTTGTATAAGTGTGGGTTTAAATTTAGTGTTGACAGGCTTTTGTGTAGTGAGTGTGGAATAACCCCAGCGGCAGAAAGAACGATAGAAACAATGTGTACTCTGTTAACTCCCCAAAGGCGTTTTATTTCGTGTGCAAGATCCGTATATTTAGTGATTTTGTCAGTGTATGTCTTTTGTAAATTGTGTGTTGGGGATGGAGATATCAATTATGTAAGTCACTTTGTTTTGCTTATCTACTAGTGTAATGTCTGGTCTATTATGAGGGATAGTTTTGTCAGTGATTATAGCTCTGTCAAAATATAGTTTATGTGTGGTGTTCTCTAAGACAGTGTCAGGGATATATTTATAGTAAGGAGTGTGAATGTCCCTTAGCTTGTGTATCTTAGCTAGATGTTGATGTATGATGATGGCTACCTGGTTATGTCTGTGTAAATAATCTGTCTGCGTGAGTATTTTGCAACTGAATATGACGTGTTGGATGGTTTCCTCTGCGATATGGCATTTCCTGCAAGACCCATCAGTCGAATCTTTGATAATATGTTTTCTGTAGCTTTTAGTGTTAATAACCTGGACTTGTATGGCAATCACGGTTCCTTCAGTTTCCCCAAAGAGACTCCCTTCACTCAACCAAAAGTTCGACGCTTTTTTGTCGACGTGTGGCTGGTTGAGGTCAGAAGGATGTCTACCGTGGAGTTGCTTTCCGAGCCATGATTGAAGTTTAGTGCATGTTGTAGGAATGTTATGGGTGTTCTGCATGCTGTTCAGATTCAGATGTGTGTATTTTGTATCAGCCATGCAGACTGCTTTGTGTAATGGTGATGTGTATTGTTTAGAGTAAAAGAATTCTCTGAGTGACTGAGTCTGTTTCTGGTGTAGATCTATTATGTCAATAAGACCCTCTGCCTCCCTCTGAACGAGGCAGGGTGAGTCTTTCAATAGCTGCGTGTGGATGGTGTTTCCTGTGCTTTGTAACCAGTTTACGTTGTTTCCTTTCAAGTCCCTCAAGATCTGTGTGTGTCCACTGTATGACTCCAAAGGAGTAGGAGAGTATTCGCGTAGCATAAATATTGATGGCCTTGATTAAATTTCTGGAATTTAACTGCGTTTTAAGTATTGTCTGTAGCCTATGAAGATATTGTTTAGTGAGTGTATTCTTTATGTGTTTGTGCTAAAGAAGCTTGGCTTGCTTAAATCCTAGATATTTGTAAAATTCGTCATTTTCCATAGCAGTAATGTGGTCTGGTTCATCTAATGTGAAGCCCCCGTCCCTGATTATTCCATTTTCAATATGAATGGTTTTGCATTTGTCCAACCCAAATTGCATGTGTTTGTCTTTTGAAAAAGTTTGTGTAATGTCAAGTAATTGGTGCAATTGTGTTTGTGTGGAGGCATAGATTTTCATGTCGTCCATGTAGAGTAAGTGTGAAAGCGTGTAGTGGCAGCTCTTATTATGTTTAATTGTGTAGCCGTAAATTGTGCTGTTCAGTCTGTTTGAAAGTGCATTTAGTGCAAGACAAAACCAGAGTGGGCTCAGTGAGTCACCCTGGAAGATGCCCCGGTTTATCTGTATTTTGTCAGTCGTGATGGTTTCACTGTTGAGTGTGAGGGGTAGTGTAGTTCTCCAATGCAGCATTGTACTTTCTAAAAATGTGATAAGTGTAGGGTTTATTTTATATAATCGTAGTATATATAAAAGCCATGAGTGTGGGACACTATCAAAGGACTTTTTGTAATCAATGTAGGCTGCATGGAGGTGTCAATGGAGGCTGCATGTTTATTGTGAGTAGGACAACACTGTCTATCAGGAGTTGCTCCTTACAATCCATGTGATTTCAACGGCATCCCTTTTGTTGCTCAGTGAGAATGTTGTTTGTGTCAATGTGTGTATAAATTTTGTTTGCGATACAGGCAGTTATTATTTTGTAAAGTTTAGGCAGGCATGTGGTAGGTCTATATTGCGTGGGATCTGTAGTGTTATGTGACTTTGGTACCATGTATGTTATTCCTTGTGTGAGAAAATGTGGCAATGTCTGTGGTGTTTGCAAAGTGTTGGAGATCTGTTTATTATTATTATTATTATTATTATTATTCATAAATTATAAAGATTATTCGATATTTCAATCTTTTAAAGTTCAATCACTATTAAATATTCGGCCCAAAAAGTCCTTCAAAACTCGTTTACTTTTGAATAACACAGTTTTTATTGATTCCTGAAAAATTCTAATTGTGTGACTTATGCGGTTTTTGAAATGACCGATTCAATTAGCAGTTTGTAGCCACTGTTGACCCAATTTCATATTTAAATGTGGATGATATTAATTTTTGACATTTCATTATCACAGCAATTTTGCGTATCTCTTAACCGTTCGAATGCGATTGTTCTTAAGATTATTATTTATTTATCTATTTAAGCATTATCTTAGTTTAACCATAGCTTCTAAAAAAATACTGGAAATGCCTTAATTATGGGTATCCGTTACCGTATACGGACTCTTTGTAATTTGTCTATTCTCTGATCATTATATTCTTTATTATAATACGATTGTATATCTTTATTTACATTTGAATATGACAATAACTACTTATATGATTGATTATTTCCATGACTTGTTTGCACCTAAACTTTATAACCCATTTGTGTATTGTTAAATTATTTTGACTCTGCGCTGCTGGGAACTAACTCGTTGGTCTTTGACCATAATGGTCCCAGACGGGCGCTTTTTTTGTACACTAACCTATTATTAAAATAAAAATAAATAAAATAAAAATAAAATAAATTATTAAACTTCTTAAACTATTATAAATTATCACTTTAGGATTAAACTACTTTCTTTTTATCTTATCGATATAATGAATAAATTATTTATATTAATCTTAAAAAGTTAACACAACTGCATTTTTCAAAACAGCGAAAGGAGCTCCATGCGGTAATCTTCAACCCGGTTATCGATGCCAGGAAGGAAGTGAATGCAGTCGGAGAAGCAATACATGCGAATAAAGCCACACGTTTTTGGTGAGCAAATGTACATTCTTAATTTATTCCCAAGAAAGTATAAGTGATAACGAAATGTTGATATTCATCTGGAATTATTTTAAAAAATAAACATGGCAATGCAAGTAAAATTATTTTTATTTACTCAGTAAGTGGTACCATAAAAAGGAATGATTAAAAATTTATATAGAAATATTCTAGAAAGAAACGATTTCTAGATTTGATAGAAAAACGAGAGAATGGCCAAAAAAACAAAGCAAGAAATTATTTTGTTACATAAACTGAGCTGTTATTCCGCGCATACCATATTATCGTGCGTTTAGTTCGCCGACTAAACGTGTTCTTTGCTTTGAAATTTTACCTAAAACGGACTTTACGCGGGGCGGATTTTATGGAAAATTTTAATGACCACCATATGCAAAAAGTTTGACAATATTTCTAGAATACAGCCGAATTCACTTATAAGAATCCAGTCGGGGGAAATGGTTCTTATAAGCGAAAAAGCTCTTTTATCAGATCAAATAGTCAGTTTTAATTTGATCATCAGGCGTGCATGTGGAACTGGAAAAATTATGATCGTTTTTCGCTTTTAATTACAGAAAGAAAATACCAAAAACGATTTAACAATTTTTTATTAATAATGTTTTTGTATTAAATGTTGAACGTAGCGAAATTAGATTATTTGTTACTAGCTTTAATGCCCGGCGTTGCTCGGGTTTTATTTAAAAAAAGCTGTAAACTAAACAGTGAAAACTGAAAAAACTTGTCAAAAATTGTTTTTAATTAAAAGAGTCTATTTTGTTGAACAAAGCCAAAAACAAGAGTTACACAAACACATACAAATCATGGAGTTAGTTAATGCAAAGGTTCCAAGTAAACAAAGTTCTGAGTAAAGTTCTGGCTAAGTAAATGTAAAGATTATGTAGACTGCCAACACGTGAGCAGCCAGCATACAGCTGACCATGAGAAAGGCAAGGAGACTTTAAATAAAGTACAACAACCATAAGAGATTGTCCCTGAGATTGACATAGCGAAACCGAGCTTAAGATGAAATTGCAGTCTCTTGAACTGAAATGACAAATCTGTGTCTGATGGAATCAATCTTGGAATCAACACAATTTCATTTTTGAATTTCTCTGCGATGATCATAACCTCGATAACATGAGGCTTTATGCTTTGGTTGTCTAACCTTGCTTTATTGCACAATCGTGGAGGGTCCCAGTTCTCAGCAGGATGACTGGAGCTTGTTCTTTGAGGTTAAGGTTGTGCGGTGAGATTCCAGGTGACTGGACAGAGTTTAGAAACTTTGTTGGAAACTTTACAGCTTCATCCTGATTAATCGCAGTGTCAATAGATCGGAAAGAACTTGATTCATTTTGTCGACTTCATCATTTTGTGGTGTCAAAATCGCACGCTCACACAGTCAGATGAATTATTTTTAGTGGTTATTCATGTTAGAAAAGACTTGTGCCTTGAGCTCATCTATTGTGCCAGTTGATGCATATAGAGCTATTGGTACAAAGGTAATCTTCTGCGAAAAGTACTCAGCTGTTACATCTCTAAATAGGTCTCATCTCTGGGCTCTCATCTTGGTCTTCAGTTCCAGTTTCTAAATATGTTTCCAGAGAATAGAGGACTTGAAAGAAGCATTCAACTAATCAGCCTTTGTGCCTTTTGGGATGACAGGATCTGTCGAAAGTCTCCTGCAAGTATACAGTCACTCCTTCAATGAAAGTGTCAGTGCTTCCGATGTCCTTCTAAGTCTTGTCAACAACTTCCAGCTCCTTGCGACATGGTACACTCATCCAACACCGCCTAGATAGAAATCCTGTGGACGGAAAAGTCATACATTGTTACATCATCATACGAAGTCATAATTTAGGGCTTATTATTGGTAGAAATACGATTAAACATGACTTTTTATGGTGATGTAACAATGCATGACGTTTCCGTCCACAAACCTTCTCTATAGCCAATCATCCAATACAATGAGTCGAGCTTGTTGCAAAGCCTTGGTCATGGCTGAATTCCTTGAAAAGTCGCATATTGGAGAATCTGTTCTGGCCAAATTCAAAGCAATATTCAAGGCTGAATGTACAGTCTTGCCTCCAGTAAGAAACGTTGCTACAATGCCAGAAAATGCCACAGCTACAGCTGTGCAATGCTGCCTGGTATTTGGAAGAAGATTGGTCGCGAAAGTTTTTCCTGTGCCTACAGGCGCATCAAGAAAGAAACATTTTCCAATCTGTCTTTTGACAGCGTCCAGTTGTAAGCAGTTCTTTGGTCACCGAGTAGGTTTGGCTCATTTTCAGCAACAAAAGCTTCCAGTCCATCTATCTACGAGGGGCGATTGATAAATAAGGTCTCCATGGCTATAACTTTTTTATTTGTTAACCGAATTTCAAAACTCTTTTTGTATCTTATACTCACATTTGTCCTTTATGTAATGCACTATTCACTTTTCGACATAGTCCCGAATCCTTTCCAAGCATTGCGCCAACGCGTGGCTAGTTGGGTGAACCCGTCGGAGAGGAATTCCGGAGTTGTTGTCGACACCAGGATTGAATGGCAGCGTTTACCTCGCCGTCAGAACCAACTCATGTCCCTTAAGGGGCTCTTTCTTCTTTGGGAAGTGGTGAAAGTCGCAATGTGCAAAGTCTTTCATTTTTGAACTGCAATTTTTCATCTTTGAACTGTAGGCGCTGCGACGTCTCTGGTGTGTGGTGACTCGTTTGCGGGCGGACGTTATCGTACTCCAGAAGTGGGTCCAAAGCTGCTATTCAATCCTGGTGTCGACAACAACTCCGGAATTCCTCTCCGACGGGTTCACCCAACTAGTCACGCGTTGGCGCAATGCATGGAAAGTGATGGGGACTATGTCGAAAAGTGAATAGTGCATTACATACAGGACAAATGTGAGTATAAGATACAAAAAGAATTTTGAAAATCGGTTAACAAATAAAAAAGTTACAGCCATGGAGACCTTATTTATCAGTCGCCCCTCGTTTCTTCTTCTATTACCCCTTTACGTGGTCAGAGAAATTAGCATACTCCCTTAAAAAAAGAGAGAATGTGGAAGGGGGGGGGATAAAAAAGCGTTAAATCTCCACCATGACCTTGACTTCGTATCAATTTGACCTGCCTAAAACCTTCATCGAAGGATAGGGCTCATCCAAAGCAACCGATGCGAGATACTATTCACCAGCTAACAGCGCGATACAACGATGAATCTGTGGAGGGTATTTCGGATCTCCCAGTCATCGAAGCCTTACACTACAGCTATTGGCCTCGTTCCCCTTCTATATGAAAAAACGAGTCAATGGACTGAAGATTGTCATGCGGACGTTTTGTGAATTGCCTGGTCTGAAGTCAGTTGTGTATGCTGGTGTTATCTAATGGTGGTTTGGGAAGGGTTTTTTCATATCATTGGCTGTATTCCTTAATTTACTGTTCATCGACGCCTAACTATAGTCTGTTTCAACATAACCTTGTACTACAGAAACAGTTACACGAAAACGAGACTGGCCTTTTCTTGTTGGCCTTTTTCTTGATAATATAATAATCCTTAAAAGAGCTGTTATAATAGGGGGACGAGGTTAGCAGTCGAAGTGAGCTACAACTTGTGATGCAAACTGCGCATGCACGTAGTAATATCTTTTATTATTATTTAAAAAATTAATTTCCTAATTAAAATGATGAAATTTTATTAAAATATAACATATAGATAAATAAATATTTTTTTATTTTCATGAACTTTAAAATAAAATTTATAATAGAACAATTTATTTGGGCGTAATAACACAAATTCCAAGTGAGGCGTAAAATGGCTTCTAACTGTTCCTGTAGCACAAGAAAAAATTGAAATACGCTGTAGTAAATGGGATTTTTAAATACAATAATACAAGGATAAATAAAAGGATAAATTGAAGTAACTGTTGTAAATGAGTCAACCTGAATTTCCATGCAAAATTTCATCAAGATTAGTACAGCCATTTCGAATGCATAGCGAACAGATATCACAGACAGATAAGTACTTTGTATAGAGGAGAGAAAAAAATTCAAACTCGCCAATTGTTAAATGAATTTTCCATGTAAAATTGTATTACTGTATTTGCAATCCAAACAAATATAAGAAACAAGTTAACAGTTAAATCACCGATTGAGTTTCGTACACTTTTTTTTCTAAACAACTTCAGTAAGGTGGCATGGTGATTCCCGATCTCTCTGCTTGAGATTTTCAATTTACAAATTATCAAATTTGCTGTAAAGTGCAGATTATGTAAAAAAAAAATTCGGAATATATATTTTATTAAATGCGGACTAACCGCACGAAAATACGGTATATTAAAAAGGCTACTTTATCTTAGAAGCGGAAGTTGTTTCTAACTTATGATAATGGTTAAGATATCGTAGCACAGGTTTGAAACGCATGAGGCTCGTGAAATTACACGCGACTTCGGTACAATCGCACTTATCATTCCGTTCTTCATTTTCAAGTTTGCTGGAAAATGCCTTCAAAAATTGAATCTATTTACTCTGGTTACTCTTATTCCAGAATAACAGAACAGAGTAAGGGAAGAGGTTACATTATTTCCAAGAATGGTATTACAAAAGTTTTTAAACGTAGAAGACGAATGGATCTATACATTCAACATTCCAGAGCTACTAAACGAAAAGCACAGCCCCGTTTTTTCCGTTCTAAGGCTAACATTCGAACAGTGAAGAGGCTAGTCCTTACGGAAACTCTGCTAACACAACGGGCCATTGCAAGCAAGACTGAAACCTCTGTTGCATCGGTACATCATATTATTATTATAATTATTTATTCTAAGTTTTAGCAGGGGAACTCAGATCAATAGCCAAAGAAAAAAAAACAATACAAACGCACAAAAAAAGTTTAAAACAATCAAGAAATATATACAAAATTCTTAACTACTTTCGGCCCCTGCCATTCCAATTTGAGATCGGCAATTATTATTAAAATCAATAGATCGTTTCATAAATAAGGTACGACCATACACATTATTAAAAGAAGGATGCTTAATTATTTAAAAAAAATGTTTCCATCTCTAGGAGCATGATTAAACAGATCCTCAAATTTAAAACCTTCACAAGATCATCAAGATTTGAAATTAAAACGCCGTCATAATGCCCGAGTTGCCAAAACACATTGCAGAGAGGCGAACCAACGAGAGAAAATTGTAAGAACGCTATTTGGAAGAGGACAAGTGGAAGAACATAGTTACCTGATATGAGGTTTAGGTCTATTTCTCGAGAGATGGCAAGTCTCAGGAAACTTTCTGTCGACATCGGGGTAATACGACTCGAACTGACTGGGTAGTTCAATGCAAGGAGAGTTTTCCGAAAGGCTTCATGGTAGTTGCTGTATACAGCTACAATGGACGTCTGACAATCACAAAGGTGGGATCTAAAGCAAAGATAAATGCTGCTTATTATCAGAAAAATATCTTGGAACACATACAGCGCTATTCAAAAGCATTAGACCAGGCGTTTTTTTTGTGCTAATTTAAAAATAGACTAGGCGTTTTTTTGTGCTAAATTAAAAACAGACGCATCATTTTTTTTTACAATTTTTATATCCGTAATGAACACGAATGTCAAACAAAACTACAACTTTGGAAGAAGAAAAATAATTCTGGATTAAGTTATGCAAAAAAAACACATGTGCAAAAGCATAAGATTACCCTGAAAAAATGGAACTGTCCTATTTGCATATAAATGAATTGGCACAATTAATCGAACTTCAGAAGTGCTGCCGTACAATCAGAAGGAGCATACAGCGGTTTATAGATAATGCCTGAGGCCACACATCTCAGCGAATCTGAAATTCGACAAATTTGGACATTACATGGTAGTGGGAAATCGCAGCGCCAAATTGCTGCAACGATTGGTCGTTCAAAATGTGCTGTTGCCAATGTATTAGCCAGAGGACATGATGAGTATGTGAGACCTAGGACAGGATGATCAAAACTTCTCTCTGAAAGATCTCGTCGTCACATCTACTCTTGCGACCAGGGAGAAAATGTCAGTAGCGAAAATAAAATCCTCCTGTTCCACGAACACCATTTCAAGAGTTTTGAGTACTTCACAGAATATACGATACTGTAAAGAAAAGAGAGCACCGCCCCTAACACCAAGACACAAAACAGAACATCTGTCCTTTGCCCGTAAAACCATGTTATGGAGCCATAAATGGCACTCTGTAATTTTTTCTGTTGAGAAGAAGTTTAATCTCGACGGGCCTGATGGCATTCACTATTACTGGCGCGATCTTCATACCATTATCCCCGTCTTCGCGTATATTCAGCTTAAATTTCAGGTCATTCTGACCAGTGGTTTTTTTTATAGCTTATTGAAAGTTGAACTTTAATTATAACCACCCTATACAGTTTCTTACCAGTTCGGCAGAAAATATTTTTAGTAAAATTCTGCCAATATCTGTAAGTGTCTCACTGAGGCGTTTTTCCAAGATCCGCGATTATGACAAAAAGAAATAAGATTCTTGTACAAAGGATTATATTCCGAATTGAAATTGCGATTATACGCGGATTGTGTTATTCATAATATGAAAATAGTGGTTACATGAATTATGTCTAATCAGTTTTAGAATCTTAATTCATACCTTCAACTCCAAACAATTTCAGAATGATTAATAGCATATTGAATCCATTCTATTTGTTATAATGGTGAATGTATGGACATAACATGAAACTTGAAATTTGTCATTTGCAAACTTGTTCTGAAGAAGGGAAGCCATTTTATAAAAGTAAACAAGAGAAAATTCTGTAATCCTGCAAACAGTTGGTTGGTTTATTAAGTTTTTGTGCGCTACGAAACATAGGTCTTTGGGCCTTTTCACATGGCTTCTTCTCATATATCTGAGATAGAATTACTCATCCGTGTTGAATTATCCATGGAGAAATTACAGTTTAGAACTTCTTTTGCGATTTTTAACTGTGAAACTACTGAACGTAAAAACCAGAAGTTTTATACTCTTTAGCAGTTTTCTAATGGGATAAGAGATAACCATTGCATGATCCCTTCATTAGTGTTTAACTTGTCATCGGGTATAAAAAATGAAAACATAATTTAATTTATTTTCAATGTAAATTTTATTTCGTGTAGCCTACATTTCAGATTGAAGATATATTGAAAGAGGAACATTATGTACCCTGACTTATGGTTGTAGAGTAAATCGAATGACTATTATAAGCATATATACATAATGTATATTTTGTATATCTAAATTTTGATGGTAATGAATTTTATTTTTTACAGATTAAATGCTGCAGGAAAAGATGAAGTTTTGCCCTCTTTAATATTACGGCCTTTTAATGTATTTATTTTGAAAATATGTAATGAGAACATGGAAATTTACTAACATTAAACATTTAATACAGGGCAAGTTCAAAATGATGAACCCGATTTCAGACATTTATTCGGTAATGTCTAATAAACGTATCGTAATGTGAGACATGTGCTTCGAAAGGTTAACTTTTCCACGCAGTGTTTTTACTTTCTACTGCTAAGGATCAGCAGCGAGCGATTAAAGAAAATGACGTTAACTGGAGAGCAGAGATAGTTCTGTGCGCTTGACCCCATGTGATTTCTTCCTGTGGGGGTTTGTAAAGGATCATGTGTACATACCACCATTGCCAACAATATTGGATGACTGCGTGCCGGCATTACTGCAGCCATTGCTATTATTGACCGCGACATGCTACTAAAGGTTTGGCAGGAGATACACTATAGGCTTGATGTGCGTCGGGTAATGCAAGGCGCTCACATAATTCACCTGTGATGTGATGCGTTTGAAGTAAAACTTTGAGCATTTACCTTTCGTAGCACATGGGTCTCACATACTATATGTTCAGTAAATTTCAACGAATAAACTTCTGAAGTCGGGTTTATCATCTTTATTTGCCCTCTAGATCATATTAATAATTTAAATAGGATTTTTTTTAAATATTTTATTTACAAAGGTACCGATATTGCTCTGCAAACCACACACTGAATTCCAAGTATTTCCACAAATACATTGGTATTCAGAAGGTAATTAATTAAACCAAAACTTTTTTTTGTAATCATAACTCTACTCTCTCAAGGTAGATTAAATTTCTTGAATGCAGCAAAACAATTTTTTTTCTATGTTCATGTTACACACACATAAAAAGGTATTAAATATTGTAATAAAATTCAAAGCAAGTGAAATGTTAAATTCAAATTTGTCAATAAGAGGCACTTCGTCCCCAATTTTACAAATTACATTTTCTTTTTCTTCAAGGCTAGCTTAATAAATTACTTACATTGTATATTTGCCTTATTTGTACAAATATTTATATATATTATCTACAATTTAAGTTGCGTTTACATTCAGATTTTGTAATTTTTTAATTAACAATAACAACTTTTTCTGTAATTATAATTTAGGAGTATTTTAAATAGTTAAAAATTTAATATTTTTTATATCTGAATAAAGAATAAATGTATAATGAATTTTTTGAATAAAGGAATTTTTCATGAGATATTTTACTCAAATTTCTAATCAATAAAAATTTAATAATTTAAATAAAGCGACCGAACTACTTTTATATAAAAATTTATTTATATTTCACAATAACACAGAGGTTCCAATTATTCAACAAATCCAAAAGTTAAAACAATTGTAAGAAATTCTATTGGACTGTCTTTTGGAGAATTTTCCATGGAAAGGAATTCACAACTGAAGGGATTATTTCCAAGATCTGCTTTTTCCACTTGTTCAGAAAACGAGAAAAAGTATACAGCTATTACATTACGTAGGTTTCTAAAAGAAAGCCCACTTTGCATGACACCCTGCCTTGATAAATATTAAATACCTTTAACAAAATTGACCAGAATATAAAATTAACCCTGGAATATGGAAATAAATTATCTTGATATAACAATATCGAGAAATAAAAATGACCAAACATTTAGTTACAAAATTTTCAGGTAATCAACAACAACTTACAAAACAATACACAACCAATCAAATCATCCTTATACACAAAACTGCATTCTTTCTTTAATTAATAACTAGAGATCGTAAAATCCCAATGACAGCTACAGACAAACAAAAAGAAACGAAATACAATAAAAGACATAGCTACACTAAATGGATAATGGATACTCGCGAAAAATAATAGAAAAGCGGAAAAAGAAAATTAACCACAAACTTTAATGTTTCTTTTTGCGTCCTGACATCACTTCTCTTCCCTGGAGTAAAGCCAACCCTGCGCAATACGAAACCTTCCTTTCTACTGACCTTGGAAATGCTCCAAAGTGAAATGTCTCCTTCAGTGTTTCGAAATAAGAAGAGATGGCAAGTTTAGGGACCGATTTTCGCATGTGTCCAAGTTTTGAAAAAGCTTGTCTTCTGGATCTTCAGTTGAAGTCGTGGGATTCTGCAGCTGTTCAGCAATCGAGCTGCCCATCTTGGTTCCAGTGATTCCTCAGCAGGATAATCGGTATTTTGGCATTCCTGAAGGGAACAGCCACCCGAATTAGCCATTTCGTTTAAGAGGAGGTCATAAATGTTGCATTATCAATTGAATTGACTCAAAATTGTACTTCACTTGGGCTGACTCCATAATGCAAAACATTTCCGTGCTCTGGATTTCTTTATCTCGTTCACTGCGGCAACAATCAACACGAGATGAATTTTGCACAGGAGTTGGCCATTAGCTTAAAGCTCGTTGGATTTTGCTTATCTTCTTATATCCAGTTAATTGAGATTAAATTGACGTGTTGGATCTGATTTCCCTATCCGCTGGACGGAAAAGCGAGGTGTCCTATTAAATGAGTAAAAAATATTAAGAATGTGTTATTTAAAGAGGTGTCTGATATACCCGGCGTTTCTCGGGCTCTTTGTTTGAAGAAATTTTGCAATATCTGTAAGTGAATATAGAGGTTTTTCTTTGACGTCATCAAACGTCAGCTGTTCGCCATATTGGTGCACACCGCTGCTTTCTTAATTCTTGTATTAGAAGCTTTAGCATAAAAGCTAGTTATAAGAATGCGCCCTTAGTCTGTACGTTTATCCGGCCGTCCGGCCGTCCGTCCGCCGTTTGCACGATAACTTGAAAACGAATTATGAATCGTGCAGTGCGTTAGGCAACCCCAAGAAAAACAGAGCGTTAACGATATTGTTAATGGCGAACCGTGATAGAAAAAATTCGATAATGTTAATGCAAACAATTGTAAAAATGCATATTGTAAATGCTGTCGACGAAATTACGTAGATTTGCGCTCGCGCTGATGCACCTGTATGGCCGCCTTATTGTTGCGACGTCACATGAAAACTTACCATACAGTAAAAATGAACACATGAAAAAAGCTTAGAATTTATACAGTAAAAATTTATGGTGAAAAACTGAAAGGAATTCTTTTAAAATGCTCCCAATTTATGGCCCTCTCCAACTATAGCTCTCTACAGTTCTACCCAGCTTCACTCGTGTTGGAATGTTGTGTATGTCTCAGTGAGTTTTACGTAATGCAAATGAAAAATCGTATAGTACACCGCATGTACACTGCACATAATGAAACGTACCTAACTTTTGCAAGTACACTGCAAGGAATAATTACGCTACATTCCAGCTTCCAACCTATAAGGAAATTTGGACAATTAATAATGAGTCAGTGTGGACCTTTAATAGAGACTTAAAGTAAAGCAAACAACGACCTCACTATTTGTTTGACACTGGAAAAAATCTAGTTCAGCTCGGAGAAAAATATATAGAAAATAAAAGAAACCCTCTATTCCCGTGCCAAAGACTTGCAGTGATTTTTGATGGTGCCTCACGGAGCAATCGCTAAAGTCCTCATTAAGCAAAGCTGAGGCTAACGAGAAATACAGGCTCCGGCACTAAAAAGTCACCTGATCAAAATAGGTCTAGCAACAATCCAATCTTCATTGTTTCCAACAAAAGAAAAACCACTGGTTGTTAAAATACAAGATGGAAACAATGGAAGTTACATTGTTAATAGACCTATCTTGGTCAGGTAACTTTTCAGTGCCGAAGCCTGTCTTTCTCGTTAGCCCACGGCCATCTAGAAACTACCAGGCTAGAACATGGAAAAGAGAAAACTTTGTCACGTGGTGCTATTCGAGAAGTTAGTTCAACGTCACAATCTTAGTGCTTCAACAATACATTACTGACGTCATGTTCAGGCCTGGTAGTTTCTAGGAAGCCGTGGTTAGCCTCGACAAAGCAAACAATGACGTCATAATTTCTTAATCGTAGCCCACGAGAAAGACAGGCCTGGGCACTCAAAAGTCACCTGACCACAGTAGTCTGAGCAACAATCCTAGCTTCATTGTTTCCAACAAGGGAAAAAATACTAATTGTTAAAATCCAAGTTGGAGACAATGAAAGTTGGATTGTTGCTCAGACTACTATGGTCAGGTGACTTTTGAGTACCCAGGCCTGTCTTTCTCGTGGGCTACGTTCTTAATGCTGACAAAAATCTCATTCAGTTAAAAGATACACTACATTTTCGCGCGAAAGATTTGTAATCATTGTTGATGCTGCTTCACGGAACAATCGCAAAAGTCTTCATTAAACAAAGCAAACGTCACAATTTTTTAACGCTGGCACAAAATCCCATTCAGCTCCAGGTAAATTGTATTTAAAAAATAAACTACAATGGAGAGGAAGAAAGAAAAAATAAAATCCCTTCTTAGCGAGCACCTAGAAGCCAAGAGAAATATATTGCCAAATTTCAAGTTTGTAGGATTCACAGTTTTGGAGATTTCGTGATGAATGAATGAGTGTAAGTATACATTTTCGCTTCTCTTTTATATAATAGTATAGATATAGATTAATTGTGGATAATTAATCTTTTTAGCTTAAATGTCGTTTGTCACATTAAATTATTAACTATAATTCGTATATGCATTATATAAAAAAAATGGTGGTAGCAAATTGGAAATAGTTAGTAAATGAATTACACATTCCCATACATGTTAAAAAAATTTACGAAGAGAAAAAAAAAATTATCGAAGGCGGGATCTTAACCCGTACCTGCAAAACAGAACGCGAGCATTTTACCACTAGACCACCTGAACACGATAAAAATTTATGCTACAATTAGGATATTTATAAAGTGTAAGAAGCTGAAATTTTCCTGCATTCCTGCCTCAGAGCATTGTGTCACATGTGAATAAAGCTAAAAGTAGAGTAGCGCAGTGGAATATTAAATTGACATGCAACAGTGCACTGATTAAAAGTAATAAAGTTAATGTTTATTGACAAGATAAACAAAAATAATGGTAAATACTTAGGAAAAATGTAAACTCCTTCTGTCAAAGGCAAACTATGCCAATTATAAAACAAAACATAAAGGCAATAATTAATTCAAACAATGCAATTAACCTTAACACACCTCTATGAGATATTAAATAGTATTTAAGCCTTAAACTCCTTTCAAACTTAAAGGATTAACAACATAAATACAAAAGCAAATACATACGCTGAATCTAGCCTAAATCTAAACAAATACTCTTCAGCTAGAAAGCATTACCAAAAACTTAAATGCTAAAATTGAATAGCAATAGCTTACTGGCTAAACAATAGTGATGAGCGTTATTTCACTACCTGTGACTTTTTCACTGATAGCGATATTTTACAGGTAATCACTGCTACTCTCGAGCATTCGAAACCGTTATCAGTGATTTTCACAAACGCTACTCTCGAACCTGTTATAGTTAATTTACGTGTGATTTTCACTGTTTCACGGTCAAGCGAGGAAACTAAACCATGCGTTAACGATTAGAACTCTTTTAACCAATCAGAATGCACAGGAAAGAGAGTATTCGCTTTTTCCGTGATGTTTTCTAGCGATCGTTGATTAATTGACCAAGAACTTCGTACTAGTGCTCGTTTATCGATAATATTTCGTACATAAAGTTTCTTTTCATAAAAACATAAGAGCATATAAAGCCTTCTGATATGTATTTTATTTGCATCTGCAATTGATAAACAATAGATGTGATATCTAATTCTAGTGATATTTTCACGGAATACCGTGATTTCTTTATCCAGAATTGTACGCAGAGGGGAGCGAGGGTGAATTACTAGTAACTAGACATTTGTATACTCAGAGGGATAGCAACTACTTTAATTGTCTATACATTAGTTATGCAATTATCAAACACGAAACCATATATATGGGGGACCAAATTTTGGAAAAATCAAACCGGGAGACTTGGTCAAATATCGATGTTATCGATAATTTTTAATTGAATTACATGTAATTAATTAATCCCAATAAGAAAAATGGGACAATCCCGCAAAACCGAGACGTCACCCTATATATACTACCTACAAGCAGTTTGTTAATACAATGATAATAAGCTGAATATAAAACTGCATAACAACAATTATATGATATAATATAGTTCACAACAGGGTGTAGCCAAAGTGAGGAGGGGAGTAATCCTCCCGCATTTTCATTGCTTTAGGGATCGAAAATTGCAATGAAAGAATGCCTCCCCCTCCCCAGAGGAATTCTGGGTATGCTATTTTTTATATTGGTTACATATACTGACTTGATATATTATTACAGGGAAATGGGAAATCAACAGAATGGAAGAGTATACTTTCACAATAAAATACTGCATAATTACTTGATGGTCTCTGGCTTGAATTGACTTTTGGATCACTCTATATATTTCTTGGAAAAATTATGATCCCTTTATTTTATTAAGCAAACAAGCATTACTTATTTGACTTAAATGAGCGAGGTCAAAAAATGCGCGTCATTTACCCTTGCTATGGCACTGATAGTGACGTATTGTTTAGGTCAAATAAGTAATACACGTTTGCTGAATTAAATAAGTAATAAACGGGTCATAATTTTTTCGAGAATTATATTTAATTTTCAAAATTTGAAAAAACAAACTTCGTGGAGTATTTCAATTTCTTAGCAGATGAAGGAGGAAGGGAGGGAGGGATAAATTCACAAGTAAACAACTAATTTATTTTTTAAACGGGAGTGAATTAATCACGGTAATACAAGTTGACAAAAAGTAAATAATATACTACTCTCCATTTTATTTCACCGAGGCGTCGTTATAGATTATATACTCTTTAATAAACTCCTGTTTATACCAATCAAAAAATGTTTACTTCGCCACCACGTTCGCTTTAACGATTAATAGTAGTGAATCATCATCACCGTTTGTCTAAGGAGCAGGAAAAAAACAAGTCATGATTTCACGTTCACAGGTAAAAATCACTGATGTCAAAAAGTAGCAATCACAGTTATACCTGTGAACGTAGAATCACGACTTAGCTCATTACTACTAAACTGTAATACACCAGTCTCATGGATATGGCTTAAATTGAAACAGTAATAGGGATGAACAGCTTAATAGCTAAAAGTCTAAACTGTAAAACAACAGCCACATAGGTAGACTTGATCTGAAAACAGCACTTTGATTGGGTCGGCCACTAAATCACAAAAATAAAGCAAACCCTACCTTTGTGTCTATTAATTAAATAAATGCTAAATGCCAAGATATACGATAAACGCATAGACTTCAAAAATATTCACATATACAACTAAAATAGTTAGCACATGTACATATAAGCAGACTCATACAATCCAGCCAAATAAACACGCAGCCTACAAGCCACACTCGTATAAAGTTCTAACTGCGTGAGTATAAATTTAGCACTTAATGATTTAGAAAGCCTTAAACAGAACAAAGTCCAAAGTCCGGGCAAAGTCGTTATCGTAAATTTACAAGTAACCGGAAAATAAAAGTTTACACTCGAGACAACTTCAATGACGTAGCAACTTTAACAAAGCACGTATATAATTGCATAAAGTTCCGAGTTCTCCTGTTAACTTTACTAGTAAATAAAAAGTCACTTGAGTTCTAAAAAATATAACCAAACAAGATTATATCATTGATTATGCTTAAAATAAGATAGCAAGTAAACTAGTTGACAAAGCTTACATCCAAAGCATAATGTAGCCACTTATAACCGGAAAAAGCACAAGACATAAAATGCCTAACTTCACTAGACACAACGGTTTTTAAGCAAATAATAAATATTACTCTACGGATAGGGTAATAACCTTTGCAAACACAGGAAAGCATACGAAGACGAGGAATTGCATTATGCGGCGCATATCACACTAGTAACACCTAATTACGGTGAACCCAAACTCGCCGATAAAATATGCCCGCATTCCGCATGGCCACAAACCACACACTATCATGTCTCCGTACAGCTCCCTGTAAAACAGCTCCTTAAAAGCTGCCTTTATTTATTCGGCTTTGCAGCCCACAATAAAAGACGCACTTACGGCTGCGAAGCAACGGTCAGCTACTGAACATCTCGGAGCACGGGAAGAGATCACTAACGCTGCGGAGGAATACCACTCGCTCCGTCGTCTCTCTCTCTCTCTCTCTCTCTCTCTCCGTCGGTGCAAACTTCCGCCCGCTGGGCTTTCCTGCACGACGTGGCGTTTGCCAACGAAGCAAATGTCGGCTCCGTAGTCGTCTCCGTCGTGGCGGCTTGAGGTTTCTCTCTCCCGTTCAGCCTGCCGATGGCATAGCACCCAGTGTGCTTTCCTCTCGATTTCCTCGGGAGCTTCAGTTTTACCAAACTGCTGTCGGTTGTCACCTTTCTCTCTCTGACGATGTCCTTCGTCTCTCTCCTCGAGTTCGCACTTGCAAGTCTTTCTCTTCTGTGATTGGCTCCTGCGTCTTGATGTTCTATCCGATGCTGATGAGGTCGCCTCCGTTTTCGCCCGGAATTATAAAATATTCGAGAGCGAAAACGAGCGTCTATGTCACCGGAATTAACGATGGTATTAGAATTCCGTGACACATTGCTTAGTTCAGCCACGAATGAAGGACGGCATCCACTGGCTCTTAATAGATATTCCAATTCATCCCACAGGTGTTCATTGGGATTGAGATCGGCGTTCTGGGCAGGCCAATCTCAATTACAAATTATAACAAATTTATGTATTTTTTCCTAGGAAAATTTTGAGAAGTGCGGCGAAAGGCTTTGCATGCGTGTTTAATTTGGTGAAAGCTACACGTGCAATTTTTTTTTTTTTTAATCATAATCGTTGAGTCAAAGTACTCTGATTCTCCTTGTAAGATGGGTGGGTTATTTGCTTTCTACAGTAACTTTACCTCGAGTGGTTGCGCTCTTGGATACCTCGAAAGATGAACTGCATGGAACTCATGACAGCATCCTCGGCGCCACGTCAGTCACATTGGTTCTGAGGCTTAGTATTGCCGATGTTTCCTGTTTTTACTATCTCACCTATCTATTCTTTAGTTTATTTACTTTAGTAGGCTTAGGTTATTGTAGTTTATTTTTTTCTTCTGTTATGTAAATCTTATTTCCAGAAGTGGCAATATCTAAGTCTCACGCCGTTTGTACAATATTCTGTCATGTGTTTATATCTTATTACAGATGGATGATCTGTCCTAACGAACGCATTTTTTGATCCGTCGTGATAGCCCTTTGTACGGACTTGGTTCCTCTGGTGAGGTTGAGCAAGAAGCGGGTCCCCGGGTCCTCGCTCTGATTCCGGGAAACGAGACCCTTCAACAGAAATTTTTTAAGGGTCTTTATTTAAATTTTAAAATCCATGTTATAATTTTTTTATTTCAAAAAAAGCAGGTTGTAATTTTAGAAATCGATCTAAACGTTGCTGAGAGTGATTATACACTCCAGGAGTGATCGAGGTTGAAGGCCTGGTAGCATTAAATAAAATCAAAAGTAAAACTCAATATGGTGTCAGAAGAAAAATACGCTTAAAGTGCTGTCGAAAGAAAATTTTATTAAAACCTCATCGGCATCGTAGAAATGGAGCCAATACGACCTCCGGATGCCCGCTCGTTCACCGGTAATATGCGTGATAATTGGATAAAATATCTTCAACGCTTTGAACTGTACTTACATGTTAGAAGCGATTTCCACGACGGAGAGGAGTGATAAACAAAAACTCGCCTTGCTGCTAATAGTCGCAGGCTCCGCCGCTATAGAGGTATATAATACTTTCACTTTTAACAAAAAATTAAGCCTCCCGAGGAAGGTATAGGAAAGTAGCGGAAGCTCTGAGTTCATCTATTTTTTTATTTCTTCATCTGCACTTTTTAACCCCCCATTTTTTAAATCAAAAATTGATTTTCTCGAACCTTGTATTTAGAAAATATAAAAGAACCCTATATTCTTTCCTTTCTCATTACTTTGGATCGACTGATATATCACACCCTATATGTTGCCATAAATTTCTAAAGACCAAGTGATTACCACCCCCACAATTCCGACTCTATTGGGACAATTCGGCCCAAACTTTACAGTGATGTTGATCTTTCTTAGAGGAATCTGTATACCGAATTTCACTCCTTTATATGCTTAAATACGTGTAGACCTTTTGGTCCCCTCTAACTTCTGCCCCTGAAACTCCAACCCCAGTGGGCCATTCAAAACCAAACTAAATAGTGAAGATGTACATGTCCATAGGAAGCTACATTCCGAATTGCGACCTTCTAACTCAAAAAATGCGGAAATTATGAAGGGGACGGACGGACGGACGGACAGACAGACAGACAGACGGACATTGTGAAAACAATAAGTAGCTTCATTCTTCCGCTACTTAATAATGAAGCTGAACGTACTTACACAGTAATGTTAGATAAATTTGACACACATTGTAAGCCAACAGTAAATGAATCATACGAACGATCTATTTCGTACACGCGTTCAAGCAGAAGCTGAACCATTTGAATATTTTTTTATTAGACTTACAAACTAAAGCACAAACATGTAAATTACTAATTACTAATACTACTAATAATTACTAATTTTGATGCTTTGAAAGACTCTCTTATCCGCGATCAGATAATATATGGAATCTGTGACACGAGAGTACGTGAACGTTTATTGCGAGAGACAAAATTAACATTAGAGCAAGCAATTGCTATCTGTAAAACTGCTGAAACTACGCAAGCTCAACTGCACATCTTCCATCAGCCACTTGAAACTCTAAAGAAAGTGAATAAAATAAACAAGCAAGACGGACGACCGAGAGCAAGAGGATCGGGCTTCACTAAGCAATTCAAAACGAGTGAGTTACCTGAAAAAAGCAAACCATGTTATAAATGCGGAAAAAATCATAAATATGCACAATACCCAGCATATGGCCAAACCTGTTGCCTATGCGGAAAGAAAATTCACTTTGCTTCTGTTTCTCGTTCTAAAACAAAAGCTAAAAACAATCGTGTGCATGATGTGCAGAAAGACAGCGTTCTAGAAAATGAACAAGTGCCGTTCTATGTCAATGCAAACACAAAAGAACTATTAATAACCTTAAAAATAAATGACCGCCTTGTAAAATTTAGATACCGGAGCTTAATGTAATATAATTTCATATGAAACCAAGATGAAATTAGGACTATCTCATCTGCTAAAAAATACTAAAGACAAATTAGTCGCTTATGGAGGTAAAAGGAACATGTGAAGTAAAAGTAGTGTATAAACGCACTGCCTACAAATTACAATTTATAGTCATCAAAGACAAAGAAGTATCAATCTCAGGACTACATGCTTGTATGAAAATAGCTCTATTAAAGTAAATATACACTGTAAGTAAATGTCAGCCAAAAGAGACACAAGAACTAGATGGCTTACTACAAAAGTATTCATCCGTATTTCAAGGCATAGGAAATCTAGAATATACATGCGACATAAAGCTGAAACAGAGCTATACACCTGTCATAGAACCACCACGACGAGTACCTGTCTCCTTAAAATCCCGTCTAGAACAAGAGCTACAAAACTTAGAAAAACAAGGGATTACTACTCGTGTGAATGAACCAACTGAATGGGTGAATTCCTCGGTGGTCGTCAGTAAACCTGATGGTTCTCTGCGTCTGTGCTTAGATCCTAGAGCCCTTAACAAAAATACCATGCGAGAGCATTATCCATTACCAACCAAAGAAGAAGTCCTAGCTGATCTGCATGGAGCTACTCGTTTCTCGAAGTTAGATGCCCAACGTGGATTTTATTAGATAAGACTCACAAAAGAGGCAAGCAAGCTGTGTGCATTTAATATACCGTTCGGAAGATACAGATTTCTCCGTATGCCATTTGGCATCTCAGTGGCAGCAGAGATCTTTCAGAAGACAGCCAACGCTTTGTTCGCATCGTTGAAAGGAGTCAGAGTGTATAAGGATGACATCACCATTTGGGGTAACTCTGAGAAAGAACATGGTGAACGACTTCTATAAGTATTAGACGTAGTCAAACAGAGAAGAAGGAAGCTAAATCCTAAAAAGTGTGAATTTAAAAAGATTGAACTGATATTTCTGGGAGAAAACGTATCAGCTAAAGGCATCGCTATCTATGAAGAAAGAGAGCAAGCAATGAAATCAGTGCCAATGCCAACTACAAAACCTGACATACAGAGAATATATAGTCTAGCCAACTATGTGTCAAAATGTATACCACACTTTACTGAGCGCACCAAGCATCTGCGAAATCTCCTTTGTAAAGATGTAGAAATGCATTGGGCATCAGAACATGCAGCTGAATGGCAATGTCTACTGGATGTTTTATCTAAACAACCACTACTGGTGTTCTTCAATCCAAACATTAGGACAAAAATATCAACTGATGCGTCACAGTCTGGCATAGGAGCTGTGCTGTTACAAGAACAAGAAGGACACTGGAGACCGATAGCGTACGCATCTAGAGCTCTAATGCTGGGTGCCCACTTAGCGCGAGGATCGCGCGATTCTATCGCTTTGAGTCATATGCGCATGCGCAACAAACGCCAGGCGGTCAATTCGCTTCTCGGTGCCCACTTGGCGCGACGGCCGCGTGACTGAATGCGCATGCGCTATCTACGTGATCATTTCGCTTCCCACTTGAAGATTTCGTGCCTCCAAAATCGACATGGACGAGAATGAGTTTTTTTTATTTTTGGAATGCTTAGCTATTTGCATATTTTGCAAGGGTTAGCAAAAAAAAAAAAAAAAAATGAACTCTTTGTCGCGATAACTTCAATCAGATTTTCCGTAGCGATATCCGACCATCTCGAAATAGGTGCTGCCATGATTGCATGTGCCACGTGATTCGAAACTGTTTTCTGATTGGGTGCGATAGAGTCGCGCGTTCAAAAAGCTCTGGCATGCAGAGCTTTACAATCGCCTTAGATGCGCCACAGAATCGCCCTCGTGCGGTCACTCTGCGCATGCGTGCTTCACAAAGCGATAGAATCGCGCGATCGTCGCGCTAAGTGGGCACCCAGCATAACCGCAGCAGAAAAGAATTATGCCCAAATAGAAAAGGAAACACTGGGTATGGTTTTCGGATATGAAAGATTTCACAACTTTATCTATGGCCTGTCATTCATCCTAGAAACTGATCATAAACCACTAATAGCTATAAGCAAGAAACCACTCGCTGATGTTCCAGTACGAGTACAAAGATTGTTTTTCAGACTGTTGAAATATGACTACACCTTACAGTTTGAACCTGGTAAACAATTATTATGGGCAGATATGCTATCGCGACAGTACGTTCCAGGAAACGCCACTGCAACTAGTGATTCTACTATCGTCTACGTACATAATATGAAAGAAGAACATAAAAGTGGCGTCAGAAAATGTTAGTACACAAAATGTTACAACGTCTCGCTGAAATGACAGCTGAAGACGCAGATTTACAGCTAGTCAGAGGAATGATCGCAGGCCAAAAAGTAAAGCCCCTACCTTATGCACAATTCAAAGATGAGATCACCTGCATTGATGGCATCCTATTGAAAGGACAAGAGTTATCATACCAGATGGGTTAAGAAAGGAGATGCTTCAACGTATACATGAAGACCACATGGGACAAGAAAAATGTAAAGCCCGTGTCGTAATGTATTGGCCAGGAATTAATAAAGACATAGAACAAATTGTCACAACTTGTACAATATGTGCTGCACATAGAAACCAACAACAAGCCGAACCTTTAAAAGCACATGAATTCACGCAAATACCTTGGGCTAAAGTCGCTACGGATCTGTTACAGTGGAAAGGGGAAATATACCTACTAATCATTGACTATTTCTCAAATTACATTGAAGTAGAACACTTAAAGCAAACTGACACAGAAGCAGTGATAACAGCGCTCAAAAGAGTTTTCTGCAGACATGGCATTCCAACCACAGTGATGTCAGACAATGGACCCCAATATGAGATTTATGAGTTCCGATGCTTTGCTAAACAGTATGGCTTTAACCACATCACAAGCAGTCGGTATGGATTAGCAGAGAAAGGAGTACACATAGTAAAAAACCTGTGGAAACGAGGAAATGAGGACGGAAGTGATCCCTATATCGCACTATTAAATTACCGTACAACACCTTTAGACGATGGAAGATCACTAGCGGAACTGCTTATGGGCCGTCCCTTACCTGCAACGCCAAACTAACAGAATAAAGAGAGTGAATCCGAGTAAAGGCAGATTACTTCCAGATCTTCGAGTGGTTGACATAGTGCGAATCAGACATCCCAAGGGAGGATGGAGAACATTGGCTAAAGTTTTTCAAAAGTTACCACACCACTCGTATGAAATAGTAACAAAGGACAATGTAGTTCTCCGTCGCAACAGAAGACATCTACTGCTAGTGCACGAGCCAGTGATTCCCTCTACTTACATCGAGGATGAACTGCCGATTCCAGTCACACAAGTACAAAACCCAGTGAGGAGTGCACCGGCAGAATCACCTGAGAAGATCCACCAGACAGAGGCGTCCAGTGGACTATTTTGGAACAATTCCATACACATGAACGACTCTAGAGTCCGAACATTTCCTTTTTTAGCACATTTTCTATATATAGAAATGTGCTTATGTGATCGGTTTGTCCAGCTGTCCGTCCGTCCGTCCGTCCGTCCGTCCGTCTGTAGACAATCCCACAATTCATTGCGTTGCATGTATTGAATTGCATGTATTGCAATCTCACAATTCATTCAATCATGTCTTGAATTGCTGGAAGAAACGAGTTATCCTCGCATTTGGTAAAACGCGTGTTGAGAACATGGTTCGGTTCTGCGCGTGCTCTAAACGTTAATGAGATGGTGTGCGTGCAGGATGCACGTGTTTGACGATTATTAAAAGGGCAGTTCGGTCCCTAAATCAAGAGAATTTTTTTATTCCTAGGGAGCTTAGCATTTATTACGATAACTTGAAAACGAATTAACTTTTTCACAGTCTGTTTTCACCAATCCATTAAAATGGGAGAGAGTACGCAGAAGTACGAACGTGAGATAGCAGGAATAAGTACGTGCTCTAATAGCACGTGCTTTAATGGTACCATTATGATACCCTCTTAAACATTTCCTATAACAAGATATGGCATGTAATATATCAAACAAATTGTTACAACATATCATGAACGAATATAAAAGAGTAACTAGTGATAGCAAGTATCGGTCTAATGGCACGAGTACGTGCAAGGATGTCTCATGAATGAATATAACGGTATATGGTGATGTCTGAATTGTTTAGTAGTACGTGTTTTAATGGTACCAAGTGGTACCATTGGAACTTTCAATGCTAAGATATGGCATTTAATATATCAAACGACTCGTAACAACGTGCCATGAGTGAATATCACGAGAAAATAATGATAATTGTTATTGGTTTAGTAGCACGTGCCCTAATGGTGCCCTATGAAACCATTGGAACTTTCAATGCTAAGATATGGCATGTAATATATCAAAC
>JAHWFO010004193.1:1606373-1656310 GCA_023313115.1 Rhysida immarginata
GTACCATTGGAACTTTTAATGCTAAGATATGGCATGTAATATATCAATCCTCTCGTAACAACATGTAATGAGTGAATATCATGAGAAAATAATGATAATGGTTATTGGTGTACTAGCACGTGCCCTAATAGTGCCCTATGAAACCATATGGTACCATTGGAACTTTCAATGCTAAGATATGGCATGTAATATATCAAACGAATCATAACAAGGTGCCATGAGTGAATATCACGAGAAAATAATGATAGTGGCAATTGGTTTTGTAGAAAATGTGCTCCCTTTATCCGCTTTGGCGGTAAAATCATTCTTGTTAAAAACTATACTCATTTTAAGTGTGTTCAGTATTTTAAATTGAACTCTAATTCACTGTTTAATCTAAGTGAACATTCAATTTATTAGTAATACACTTTCAGCGTAGTAATTATTTTCAGTTTTATATGTTGTCATATATAGGATGTATCAGGTTCGATAATCATAAAGTACCTAGCGTTGTTCTCCACAAAATTCTAAGCATAAGTTTCCTTATCTATTTTTCATAATTCTAAAAAAACATGCTTGAAATCGTTATCCAAAGTTGGCTATTATGACGTAATTCTCAGCATTCTGACGTAATCTATCTATGCCATTTACTGTCCCTGCTGAAGGCAAGTTCATTCATAAAAGGGTAGGAGAGAGTCATTTTGAGTTCATTAAAGTAGAGCCCTACTGTTTATTTTCACAGTAAGTGTCACATGTAAATTTAGCTAGAATATGAGTAGCGCAGTGGAAAGTAAATAACATGTAACAGTGGACTGATTTAAAGTAATAAAATGAAATGTGTATTGACAATTGTAATACTAATTAAGATAAACAAGAAGGAAAGATTCAAGCTCCTTCCTTAAAGGCAAACTATGCCAATCACCAACTCAAAACAAAGGCACTAATTAATTCACATGCCGAAATTAATTGTAAACACACTTCTATGTAATAAATAAATTAGCATAAATAACCTTAACTCCTTTCACAACTTAAAGGATAAGCATCTTAAACACAATAGCAAATACTTAAATTGTATCTAGCCTAAAACCCTAACAAATATCAATCAGCTAGATAGCAATTCCGAAAACTTAGATGCTAAAGTTGTATGACAAAAGCTTATTGGCTAAGCAACTAACATGTAATACAATAATCACATCAAATATGGCTTAAACTACAACAGTAAAAGGAATGAGCAGTTTGCAAGCCACAAGTCTATCCGTAATATTACAGCCGTATGGGTAGACTTAATTTAGTAACAGCATTTCAATTGGGTCGGTCACAAATTAAACCAAAATAAAGCCAACCCTACTTTCATTTAGTTTATACAGCTAAAAACAAAATGCCAAATTATGCACTAAAACGTGAGGCTTCCAAAACATTCACTTAAACTAACAAACAAGTTAATGTTTTTGCAATTTATGAATATCAACACAATTCACATGCAAAAGCACACAGCCTAATGCGATACAGTCACAAAAGTTCCAACCTTGAGCATAAATGAATGAGTTCATTAATTCATGAATGTCACAACAGAGTAAATGAAACGTCCGTGAAGTCCAAAATCAAATTAACTAAAATTAGGACAATATCACAGATAAGCGTTTGTAACGGAACACAAAGATTAACTTATGGGAAAAGGGCAATTGCCTAAACAGCTTAATTACTCTTTTAACTTAAAGCGGCGCGTATCAAAACTTAGCTACCCCTAATTATGGTGAAGCCATAATCATTGAACAGATACGCCCGCATTCCACAGGGCCATAGTCCACACACTTTTGTGTTCCTGTGCAGTTCCCGGCGACTTAGTTCTTTAAAGGCTTTTCTTAACAATACAGCCTTAGAGCTCACGAAAAATAACGCACTTACTGTTGCGTAGCAACGGTCGCCCACTGAAGCTCTCGGGGCACGGGGAAGAAATGCAAACGCTGTCGACGGACACCTTTCACTCCGTCGCCTCCCACGCTTTGCGTCGGCGTAGACCTCCGCCTGCTTGCCTGCTCCGTACGACGTGGCGTTTTCCAACGAAGCGGTTGACGGCTCCGTAGTCGTCTTCGTCGACGTGGAAGCTTGAGGTTTCGCCTTCCTGCTCAGTCTAGCTTCCTCGCACGACGTGGCGTTATCCGACGGCGCAATTGTCAGCTCCGTAGTCGTCTTCGTCGTGGCAGCTTGAGCTTTTTCCTCCGCCCGCTTAGCTTCTCCGCACGACGTGGCGTGGACCAACGAAGCTAATGCTGGCTCCGAAGCCGTCTCCGTCGTGGGGGCATGAGCTCGTTTCCAATCCCTGGTCCTGCCGAAAGCATGGCATTCAATCTGCCACTCCGCAGCCTTCGTCGGGAGATTCTCTTTCTTTTGACCACTCGCGGTCGTCGCCAAACTCACTCTGTCGATCTCTCTCGTCTCTTTTCCTGAGCCCGCACTCGCTAGACTTCCTCCTCTGTCATTGGCTCTTGCGTGACGATGCTCGAATCGACGCTGATGACGTCGCCTCCGTTTTCGACCGGAATTATAGACTATTCTCGATCGAAAACGAGCATCTTTGTCATCGGAGATATTAACCGAATTAATATTCCGTGACAGTAAGCTAACAAGTAAGCTCGTCTATTGACTTTCTCTTACCCATTTATGAATAAACTTGCCTTCAGCACGGAGGGAGCCAGGAAAAAGTTATGTCTTTACGGCATGGATGAATTACGTCAGAAGGCTTAGAATGACGTCATAATAGCCAACCTTTGAATAACGATTTCAAGCATTTTTTTGAGAATTTTGAAAAATGGATAAGGAAAATTATGCTTAGAATTTTGCGGAGAACAACGCCAGGTACTTTATGACCATCGAACCTGACACACCCTGTATATAGCAAGTATGTATTCTTCAAATATGTATTTTATTTAAAAGTTAATGTTATTTTAAAACTAAAAACGGAAGATGTTGAGAGTGATTATACACTCCAGGTGTAATCGAGGTTGAAGGCCTGGTAGCATTAAATGAAATCGAAAGTAAAACTCAACAAACGTATGGCTAAATTGTAATAAAAAGGTAACTTTTTTGGAACTCGTGTAGTCGCGCATTCTTTCTCAAAAATATACCAGACACGACGGGAAATGTCATCGTAAAAGGGACGTCTGGCAACACCACCACTACTCAAAGCCTGAGCGCGAAAATTTCATACATTGTTACATCATCATGCTGGGGGTAATCAAGAATTGTAGGACGGCACGAGGAAGTTTAACAAGATAGGCCTAAAGAGCTGGGGTTCTCTGTTACGGCAAGAATGTAGTGCGATGTATGGATAATAAACAATGATTTATACTTATATCATGCTCAGGACTCATAACACATGCTACATTTAATGTTGAAAATGGTACTTCTGCAGCAACTTTATACAGAAAGACATTCCAAATCCCAAATTTATAAAACATTTCGTTACTTTGTGAAGAACCAGAATACACAAAATCCATAAAACCACAAAACCTTTTGAGGTCAAGTGGATTTAGTGTCTCCTGGTTCTTCACACAGTAAATAATCACGGCTCCAGAGGTTTATTTCTAATTATTTATTTCGTTACTTCTCGTTCAGTTATGGATGCCATACGTGCAAGTATAATCCTTCATATAGCTATATGACGCCAGGTAGTATTCGAGAATATTATGTCTTCATCCTCGCTATATATCGTTAATTTACCTAATGGCATTGTTGCAATGCTTTAGGATCGCAAGCACTCCGTTAGGTGTCTAGAAATGAACTGGAAAAAGATTATTTTATTTCTTTATTAAGTACCGAAAGGTGCTTTATGCTTTGGCCTTGTCCGACCGTCCGTCCGTCCGTCCGTCCGTCCGTCCGTCCGTCCGTCTGTCCGTAACTCGATTTTCTCGGAAAGTATGAAAGATTTTAAAAATCAGTTTTCACCAATCGATAGATATGGGAAATGGCACGGACGAGTTCGAAGATGGTTGAAATTGGTACAGTGGCACGCGCTCTAATTGAACTATTATGATACCCCCCGAAATTTTTCCATGTTAAGATATAGTAAGTAACATATCAAAAAACTCGTAACGATGAGCCATGAACGAATATAACGTTATTAAATACTGTTTAGCCAATTGATAAATTTAGTTCGAAGATGGTCGAAATTGGAACAATGGCACGCGCTCCAGAAATTTTCAATGTTAGATATAGTAAGCAACATATCAAACCACTCGTAACGAAGAGCCATGAACGAATATAATGTTATTAAATTCTATTTGGCCTATTGATAAATTTAGTTCGAAGATGGCCGAAATCAGTACAATTGCACTGGGGAAAACGCGTAATGAGCATATAGGTTCGGCTCTGCGCGTGCTCAAAACGTTAATGAGATTGTGCGCGTGCAGGATGAACATGACTGACAATAATTGAAAGGGCAGAACGGACTCTAAATCAAAAGAATTTTATTATTCGCAGGGAGCTAATTATTTATTGCGATAACTAGAAAACGAATTAACTTTTTTACACTGTTTTCACCAATCCATTAATATGGGACAGAGCTCGAACAAGTACGTACCTAAGATAGCTAGAATAGGTACGTGCTCTAATGGCACGTACTCTAATGATAACATTACGATAACCCCTTAAAAATTTCCTCTAACCAGATATGGCATGTAATATACAAAATAAATCGTCACGAAGTCTAATGAACGAATATATAAGAGTAACTAGTGATAGCAGATATTCGTCTAGTGGCACGTGTAAGGATGTATCATGAATGAATATAACGCGCAAATAATGATAATGGTAATTGGTTTACTAGCACGTGCCTAATAGTACCAAATGGTACCAATGGAACTTTCAATGCTAAGATATGGCATGTAATATATCAAATAACTCGTAACGACGAGTCATGAGTGAATATAACGACTAAATAATGATAGTGGGAAATTGTAACGTAGCACGTGCCCTAATGGTAGTATATGATACCATATGTTACCGTTGGAACTTTCAATGCTAAAATATGGCATGTGATATATCAAACAAGTCGTAACGACGTTCCTTCATCGAATATAATGAGTAAATAATGATAGTGGGAATTGGTTAAATAGCACGTGCCCTAGTGGTACTATATGATACTATATGGTACAGTTAGAACTTTCAATGCTAAGATAGTGCATGTAATATATCAAACAACTCGTAACAACGTGTCATGAGTGTATATACCACGTAAATAATGATAGTGGGAAATGGTTAAGTAGCACGTGCAATAATGGTACCATATGATATCACGTGCTAAGATATGGCATGTAATATATCAAACAAGTCGTAACGACATTTCTTCAACGAATATAACGAGTAAATAATGATAGTGGGAATTGGTTAAGTAGCACGTGCCCTAATGGTACTATATGAAACCATATGGTACCATTGGAATTTTCAATGCTAAGATATGGCGTGTAATATATCAAACAACTCGTAACAACGTATCGTGAGTGAATATAACAAGTAAATAATGATAGTGGGAATTGGTTAAATAGCACGTGCCCTAATAGTACTATATGATACTATATGGTACAGTTAGAACTTTCAATGAAAAGATAGGGAATATAATATATCAAGCAACTCGTAACGATGTTTCTTGAGCGAATATAACGAGTAATTAATGGTAGTCAGAATTGTTTAGTAGTACATGTTTTAATGGTGCTATATGTTACCCCTGGCTTAATGGTATATAAAACTAAATATTGTGAGACATAACGCTAAATAGTAGTAGTTAATCGCTGGCTTCAATAGTAAATGATCACGTAGAAACACTTCAGTATTTGAATATGTAAAGATGATATATGCTTAAACATAACGCTTCAGCAATTAAGGCTCAATTCGTCTAACATTAAGTGGGAATGTCTTATAAAGTATAGAACTTTTATTTGTTCAGATATATAAAGCCTAACTTCACTCTCCATTTAACCCTTCAGTTCGTCAAGTTTATTCGTTAAAATTATTTGTATACATTTGTTTACTAATAATAATTTATAATTTAGTTTTCATGTTTATATATTTTATCTAAAGTGTTTAAAATGTTGGTTAATTCTATATATCAATGTATGATGCTATAATACGAAAATGTGCTCCTTTATTCGCTTTGGCGGTAAATCATTCTTGTTAATTTATTTCGTTAGTGATTTCATTGCTATATTTATATCATTATCTTTTCCTCTTATTTTTTATTTGTTTTGTATTTATGATTATATTTAATATTTCTTGTGTAAATGGGTATTCCCGTCAATAAATAAATAAAGAAATATCTAAATAAAATATTTGGATTCTTCGAGCATTGTTAACGCCAGCTTGGAACATTCACCCGTTACGAAGGCATTGTTGTAGCACGTGCACACTTAGTTAGGTTGCGCGCGTTCGTTAGCTCGCGTCTGATTCATTAGCGTGCAGTCGTTCGATTTCAAACAATAAAAAAGAATGTAGGAATACTTTCGAAAAAGATAATAAGAAATTTAGACATATTAAAAGTTGGTTGAAATTTATTCACAATTTATTCACAATTACAAGGAAGAAAAGTGCTGAACAGAATGCATATAAACGTCGCATCTATTTGCAAATAATAGAAGTGAGTTGTGCTTTTTGTCGACGAATTCATAATGTGTGAAAGGAATAAACGGATAGGAAAAGGAAAGGATAGGTAATTTGCATATCTATCATTTCATAATGTCGAATCACGAACGAATACAACTTAATTGATCATTTATTATTTCACTCATTGTTGGTAATGTAACAATGTATGATTTTTCCTTGCGCATGCTTTCTCTGTAGGCGGTATTGATTGTACATGCCTCCGTTATGACCAGTTTCTTCATTTCAAATATACACAAATTACAAATTAGAAGCTTTACGGGTGGAATATATAAACAACGCAGTTCTTCAATGGTTTACGTAGCAGTGTTGATTTAGCCTTTCGGTACTTGATTATATCATTCATTAGTGGTTTATTATTCTTAAAGCATGGTAAGACGCCACCATTTTTTCAGAAGCGGCTTGTCTATAATGTTAAGTAACAATTCACCATAAAAACGATTCGGAAGCCCTATTCGAAATATCATGAACTACAGTGCACAAATTCGTTTAGTTCCTTCGTAAACTAGTTATTGTTCAGATGAACTAAATGATTATCAATTCTTTTGAAGAAACATTTCGACACTGAATTCCCATTCGCCTTAATTTGCTTTATCTCCCAATTAAATAATATGATTACAGCTAAAGATTTCCTGTTATTCTAAAGAGAAATTAGTTTCCTTTCCGGCGTAATGATAAGAGAGAAGTAATTCATTCAGCAGATCCCTCCTATAAATGATATTTAATACACTCGACTTCTAAACATATATTTGCATGATAAACTCCTATTTTCTTAATTAAACAGCAGCTTGAGAACTTTAATTCAACTATTATGAAGTTGTTATGGTGTTATTTGTTTCTTTATTTTATTTTTTGCTATATACAGAGAATATATATGGAAAATACCCATGAAATCGATAGAACAACTCAATGTCCGATTGAAAATGCAATCTCTTCTCTAAAACGCATTTTAAATGGTATGTTTATTTAAATTTAATTAAATTGATGGAATTTATTTAATATTTCATATATTTAACTGAAAAACGATTAAAAAATAACTGTATGCATATATTTTTATTTAATCACTAATTTACATTTTTCTTTATTTTAATTATATTCTATTTTTACATAATGCATGTTAAGATCTATGTTTTATTATGTTAATAGAAGGAGAATTGATCAGAAACTTGTTTCACGAATCCGTTTTGAACAGACACCAATCACGATGTTCTATGCTTCCCACAAGCTGTGCAGATCTTTATTATGCTGGTAAGCATATAATAACACAATATTTTAAAGTTCCTTTCTATTGGAATTCCTTTATATCTCTTTTATTTTATTTAATTATTTTTAAAAACCGAACTACTCGAAAAGTAAAGTACAGTAAGACCCCGCTTAACGCGGGGGATACGTTCAAATAGGTTTCAGCGCTAAACGAAAGAGCGGTAAAAGAGGTCATCTTAACAAGTAAATAAAGGAGATAAGTGAGAAAGAACAGAGAAAAAGAAAATTTGTCAGTGTTTTTTGTTTTATTGATTTATTATTTATTTATTTATTTCTTGATTATTTTTGGATATATTTGGTAACCTATGTATACATATACTGTGGCGGCCAAAAGTATCCAATCAGAAAATTTTTCTTGCATAACTTCTTAATTTTATTTATGATCATGAATGTGGCAAAAAAATATAAAACATCACTAAAGATTCTGTAAAATTATCTTATTGTCAATGTTCTTTTTGAAATGTTATAAAGTGTTAAGATGCCTGGTCAAAAGTATTCAATCATATTAAAAAACAAAACAAAAAAAGTCTAACTTAGATTAATTATTGATAAAGGAACAAAAATAACACATTAAGACATTAGTATTTTGTAGCAGAGTCTTTTGCTGCAATTACAGCTTCACAGCGTCGTGGCATTGACTCGATTAGACTGTTTATGAATAGTGGAGTGACGTTCTTCTACTCTTGCTCTAAAGCCAACATTAGGGCTGCTTTAGAAGAATGTTTTTGTGTTCCAACACGACGCCCAAGTTCATTCCACATATGCTCGATGGAATTTAAGTCTGGGACTGCGAAGGCCATTCAAATATTCGAAGTTTCGTCTATCCCATACACTCCTTTACTGATCTGGCAGTGTGCTTTGGGTCATTATCTTGCTGGAAGACCCACCTCGGGGCATGTGCTGCTTAGCATAAGGTAACATGGTGTTTTCCAAGATCTCTTTGTATTTTATTTGGCCCATGATGCCTTCTACTTGGATCAATGGTCCGACGCCTTCGTAGGAGAAACATCCCCAAACCATCACACTGCCTCCTCCGTGTTTCACAGTGGGATGTTATATCGCACATTGTTTCGGGTTCCAACTGGACGTCGTACGTACTGACGTCCATCATTGCCAAGCAGCATAAACTTACTCTCTTCTTCCATTCGGATGGTCCCCAGCTCAAATGTTCTCGTGCAAAAGCTAATCGTCCCTTTCTGTTCTTGCTACTGATGAGAAGCTTTTTTACACCAATGCGCCTATTAAGTCCTGCAGCTTGTAGCCGACGTGCAGCAGTTCTTCGACTTACATTAATGTTCATTTCCAAATTCAGTTCACGACTGATTTGGCCAGCATCCTTTATAACATCGCTTGTCGACTTGCGTTTAATGAGCTTATCGATTCTTGGAGTTGTCTTTTTTGGGCGTCCCAACTTTGGTTTGTTAGCTAAGCACTTTGTATCATTAAATTTCTCCACAGTGTAACTAATCGTTGATTGAGCTACACCCAATAATGCTGCTACCTCGCGTTGGGTTTTGCAGGGTTCGTTGCACATTTTAACAATGATTTCACGCAGCTAAATTGATCAGTATGGTGCCATTTTATTTTACAAACTTTTATTGAACTTGACTTGTTTGTGTGTTTGTGCGTAAATTTTGTAATCAATATTTTGCCCACTTCCTGACTACCTACAGCTCTGCAACTTTCTCCAACGGCGTCTTATCGATGACAATGCATGTTTCAATCGTTAGTTTCACTAGTCTTCCATTTATTCATAAGTTATTTAATATTAAATTTAATATACAAATAGTGCAATCGTGACGTAACGACTGCCTAAATTGTTGTTTATTGTTATCGTTGTTAATTATCGTAGGTAATTGTTGTTGATTGTGGAGACCATTATTTATGAGTAGCCAGCGTAATATAAAATTTTAAATTTTAACAGGAAAAAAACCACATAATGAAATAAACCATTAAGGAATGACATAACCAAGTACCGAAAGGTTAAACTAAAGTATTCGCGGAACTATATTTTTAAACCGCCCTATGTTAATTAACATTGGAAGTTTCTAATGGACCATAATGATACCATTAAACCACGTACCTTTGAATTAATTTCAACTGTCATTAATATTACGTTATATTCTTTCATGACTCGTCATTCCAAGTCGTTTGATATATTACATGTCATATTTTAGCATTGAAAGTTCCAATGAACCATAATGGTTCCACTAAACCAGGTTCTTTGAAACCAATTTCGACTATCATTAATTTTACGTTATATTCATTCTTGACATAGCATTCCAAGTCGTTTGATATATTACATGCCATATTTTAGCACTGAAAATTTTTGAGGGTGTCATAAGGGTACTATAAGAGCATGTGTCATTGTTTCGATTTCAACCATTTTCAAAATAGTTCTTTCCCGGAACCTTATTTATTAATTGGCGAAAATAGTAATTTATATCCGCTTCTATCTCGTCATTAAGATTTGTTTGATATATTACTTAATATATCTCTCCATTGAAAATTGCTAGGTGGGGTCGTAAAGGTACCATTTGTGCACGTGCTATTGAACAGATTTAAATAATATTTGTGACTGATTCGTGCCATGTACCATGTTCATCGACTGACGAAAATAACAATGAATAACCGCATCTATCTCGTCATTACGATTTGTTGGATATATTACTCAATATATCTTCCCATTGAAAATTGCTAGGAGGGAAAATAGAGGTACCATTTCTGTACGTGCCAATGAACCGATTTAGATAATATTTGTAACTGGTTCGTGCCATGAAACATATTCATCGACTGATGAAAACAGATTTTGAAAATCTTTCATAGCCTCGGAGGAGTTTGAGTTACAGACAGACAGACAGACACGTTTCCCCACACTGATAGCATAAAGCACCCTTCGGTACTTAATAAAATAAAATCAGTGCGGTTTTTTCCCATTTCTTTAAAAGAATAAATATTTATTTACTTATTCTTCTCAAATTTTAAAATAACTATCTATATTTGTGAGTCATCGTTTGATATATCAGATGCGATATTTTAGCATTGAAACTTCCAATGAATCACAAAGGTTTCACTAAAACAGGTTCCTTGAAACCAATTTCGACTGTCATTAATTTTACTTTATATTCATTCGTGGCACCTCATTCCAAGTCATTTGATATATTACATGCCATATTTTGACATTGAAAGTTCTAATGAACCATAATGGTTCCACAAAACCAGAATAGTTCCACTAAACCAGGTTCCTTGAAACCAATTTGGACTGTCATTAATTTTACGTCACATTCATTCATGACACATCATTCCAAGTCGTTTGATATATTACATGCCATATTTTAGCATTGAAAGTTCCAATGAACCATCATGGTTCCACTAAACCAGTTTCCTTGAAACCAATTTGGAATATCATGAATTTTACGTTATAATCATTCATGGCACCTTATTCCAAATCGTTTGATATATTACATGCCATATTTTGGTATTGAAAGTTCCAATGAACCATAATGGTTCCACAAAACCAGAATAGTTCCACTAAACCAGGTTCCTTGAAACTAATTTGGACTATCATTAATTTTACGTCATATTCATTCATGACACATCATTCCAAGTCGTTTGATATATTACATGCCATATTTTGGTATTGAAAGTTCCAATGAACCATAATGGTTCCACTAAACCAGGTTCCTTGAAACCAGTTTGGACTATCATTATTTTTACGTGATATTCATTTATGATACATCATCACAATTTGTTTGATATATTACATGCCATATCTTATCATTGAAAATTTTTGAAGGTGTCATAAAGGTACCATTAGTGCACGTGCCAATGTTTCGATTGCAACAATTTTCAAAATGGTTTATTTCCTGCACCATATTTATTGGCCGAAATAGTAATTTATATTCGCTTGTATCTCGTCATTAAGATTTGTTTGATATATTACTTAATATATCTGTCCATTGAAAATTGCTAGGTGGGGTCGTGATGGTACCATTTGTGGACGTGCTAATGAACCGATTTAGATAAAATTTATGATTTTTTCATGGCATGTACCATATTCATCGACTGACGAAAATAGTAATGAATAACCGCATCGATCTCGTCATTACGATTTGTTTGATATATTACTCAATATTTCTTCCCATTGAAAATTGCTGGGCGGGAAAATAGAGGTACCATTTGTGCACGTGCCAATGAACCGATTTAGATAATACTTGTAACTGGTTCGTGCCATGAACCATATTCATCAACTGACGAAAACAGATTTTGAAAATCTTTCATAACCTCGGAGGAGTTTGAGTTACAGACAGACAGACAGACGGCAGGACAGACACGTTTCCCCACACTGATAGCATAAAGCACCTTTCGGTACTTAATAACGTGCCACCACACTTTTACCTTTTTTAAGTTAGATTTTTTACTATTTACTGCACTTTTTTAAGGTAAAAGTGTGTGCTTTAAAATTTTTATTTTATATATTTTATTTTCACTTAGTTCGTTTGCAAAGTGCTCACAGCAATAAGGTGTCAATAAGCATTAGAAATCACCGAGAAATATTTAAATAATGAGATTTATCGATTTTTTTGACCAGGGGTGTTAAGGTTTTAATTGACACAAAATAAAAGAATACATTTACATATTAAAAACGGTGGCTATATTAATCGATTTTATCTGATCTTTCTAATGCTTTTTAGCACATTTTCTATATATAGAAATGTGCTTATGTGATCGGTTTGTCCAGCTGTCCGTCCGTCCGTCCGTCTGTAGACAATCCCACAATTCATTGCGTTGCATGTATTGAATTACATGTATTGCAATCTCACAATTCATTCAATCATGTCTTGAATTGCTGGAAGAAACGAATTATCCTCGCATTTGGTAAAACGCGTGTTGAGAACATGGGTTCGGTTCTGCGCGTGCTCTAAACGTTAATGAGATGGTGTGCGTGCAGGATGCACGTGTTTGACGATTATTAAAAGAGCAGTTCAGTTCCTAAATCAAGAGAATTTTTTTATTCCTAGGGAGCTTAGCATTTATTACGATAACTTGAAAACGAATTAACTTTTTCACAGTCTGTTTTCACCAATCCATTAAAATGGGACAGAGTACGCAGAAGTACGAACGTGAGATAGCAGGAATAAGTACGTGCTCTAATAGCACGTGCTTTAATGGTACCATTATGATACCCTCTTAAACATTTCCTATAACAAGATATGGCATGTAATATATCAAACAAATTGTCACAACATATCATGAACGAATATAAAAGAGTAACTAGTGATAGCAAGTATCTGTCTAATGGCACATGTACGTGCAAGGATGTCTCATGAATGAATATAAGGATGTCTCATGAATGAATATAATGTCTCATATAGTGATGTCTGAATTGTTTAGTAGTACGTGTTTTAATGGTACCAAGTGGTACCATTGGAACTTTCAATGCTAAGATATGGCATGTAATATATCTAACGACTCGTAATAACATGCCATGAGTGAATATCACGTGTAAATAATGATCATAGTTATTGGTTTAGTAGCACGTGCCCTAATGGTGCCCTATGGTACCATATGGTAACCTTGGAACTTTCAATGCTAAGATATGTCATGTAATATATCAAACGACTCGTAACAACGTGCCATGAGTGACTATCACGAGAAAATAATGATAATGGTTAACAGTTTAGTAGCACGTGCCCTAATGGTGCCCTATGGCATGACATGGTACCATTGGAACTTTCAATTCTAAAACATGGCATGTAATATATCAAACCTCTCGTAACAACATGTAATGAGTGAATATCATGAGAAAATAATGATAATGGTTATTGGTTTACTAGCACGTGCCCTAATAGTGCCCTATGAAACCATATGGTACCATTGGAACTTTCAATGCTAAGATATGGCATGTAATATATCAAATGACTCGTAACAAGGTGCCATGATTGAATATCACGAGAAAATAATGATAATGGTTATTGGTTTACTAGCACGTGCCCTAATGGTGCCCTATGAAACCATATGGTACCATTGGAACTTTCAATGCTAAGATATGGCATGTAATATATCAAACGACTCATGACAAGGTGCCATGAGTGAATATCACGAGAAAATAATCATAATGGTTATTGGTTTAATAGCACGTGCCCTAATGGTGCCATATGATACCATATGGTACCATTGGAAATTTTAATGCTAAGATATGGCATATAATATATCAAACAACTGGTAATAACCTGCCATGAGTGAATATCACGTGTAAATAATGATAATGGTTATTGGTTTACTAGCGCGTGCCCTAATGGTGCTCTATGATACCATATGGTACCATTGGAACTTTCAATGCTAAGATATGGCATGTAATATATCAAATAACTCGTTACAATGTGCCATGAGTGAATATCACGTGTAAATAATGATAATTGTATTGGCTTAGTAGCACGTGCCTTAAAGGTGCCATATGATATCATATGGCACTATTGGAACTTTAAATGTTAACATATGGCATGTAATATATCAAACAACTCGTAACAAAGTGCCATGAGTGAATATAACGAGTAAATAATGATAGTGGCAATTCGTTTTGTAGCACGTGCCCTAATGATACAATACAGAATTTATAGAACTTTTAATGCTAAGATATGGCGTGTAATATATCAACCAACTCCTTACGCGTTATTAGATCTTTTGTTATCCATAGCTTATTTGAATCAAGAGTATAGTACTCTTAGGCTTAATGGTATCTAAAACTCATTACTAATTAATTTAATAGTAGTTTATCGCTTGCTTCAATAAGACTTTAGTAATTTAATATGAAAATCTAATAGATGCTTACACATAACGCTTCAGCAATTGAGGCTCACTTCGTTTAACATTATGTGAGAATTCTTACAAATTAAAGAACTTTTATTTTTTTAAGTGTATGAGGAATAACTTCACTCTCCATTTACCTTTCATTCTTCAAGTTTATTCATTTAAATTCTCTCTATACGTTAGCCTATTTAAATAGTAATTTACAATTTAGTTTTCATATTTATTTATTTACTCTCAAGTGCTTTAAAATGTTGGTTAATTCTATATATCCATGTACGATGCTATAACAAGAAAATGTGCTCCCTTTATCCGCTTTGGCGGTAAAATCATTCTTGTTTAATTTTTTGATTGGAGTGAAAATAAGCAAGTTCTAGTCTAAAAAAGCTTTGATTGAATACTTTTGGCCGCCACTGTATAAAAATTCTCTGTATGTCTGTCTGTTCGCTATGCATTCCAAAAAGGCTTAATGAAATTTTGCATGGTAATTCAGGTTGACCCTGGGAAGGTTTTAAGTAGGTCAAATTGATCTCGGTCAAGTTTATGTGGAGATATAACGCTAAACTAACGAAGCACTCAAGAGGTTGCGCCAGGAAAACCACAAGGAACAATGCAATCTTCATTGTTCCCAACAAACGTAAAAATACTGATTGCTAAAATCCAAGATGGAAACATTGAAGTTACATTGTTGCATCAACTAAAATGATCAGGTAATTTTCATTGCCAGGGCCTGTCTTTTTATTTTTTTTAGTTTTGTTTTATTTTTATTTAGTCATTGTCATCCCTTTGGGTCACCCGTCAACTTGATTAGACATTAAGTGTTGTAAGATTAGGTGTTTTACATGTAGTTTGTGATTATTTCAATTCTGATTCATGCACTTCATGATGTTTAGTTTTAATTGTCAGGGTAAATTGTTCCAAGTTTCAAGAGTATTGAAATGAAAAAAAATCTGCTCAGTCTAGTGGCGATTATAAGTGGAGGATACGATTTTTATTAGCAACGATGCTTCCCTTAATGATTCACGTTTTAAGGGGGATAGTTATAAATAAAGAAAGAAAGAAATAAAGAAGTAAATAAATAAATAGAAATCATTATTATTTTTTTTTTATTAAAATCTTTGGAAAGATGTAAGAAATTATTCTAAAACATATAAAAGAATATGCGTACAACTTCTAGGGAATGCAGCTCTTCAAGCTTTTGCTGAAAAAGTGAAGGTACTTTCCCTAATGAGCTAATAGCTAGAGGTAATTCATTTTTCATATGGTTTTTATAATGTAGTAACTTACTTTAGAGAAATTATAGATAATGTTTATCTAACAATATTAAATAATTAAAAAGATCTCAACTGATTGTGTGAGACGGCAATTCTTGCAGCTAAAACTGATATTGTCAATATGAACAACCACGATCAGGACATGATTCCACGCTCTGTGAATGAATACAACTCTATTGAAACAGTTACATGGTGATGGGAGATGTTGATGAGGCTGTAAACAGAGTTCCTGAACTCTCTCAATCCATTTATGAAGTATTTTTTAAAATAGACAGAAATAATTGGATACTCATAGCCTCTCTTTGATATTCTAAAATGTTAAATATGCAATTTCGAATTTTCCTAGGCAAATCTAATTGGACACAAATTTCCATTGCAAGCATTTTAAAGAATTCTTTTCGTTCTTCCAAAGTGAATATTTACTTCATTAATTCTAAGGATTTTCATGTGTTCTTATATCATATTCAAATTCAGATATTGCAAAATTTCATCAAATAAACAGACCGAGCAACGCCGAGCATATCAGCTAGTATATTAATAATGCTTTTGTAAGTACAATGAAAAAATCTGATAGTGTAATAGTAAAATATTTATAATTTTAAGAAATTCGAAAATAAGTTATAAAGTCAGAAAAATGTTGTCAATATATAGAACAATGTGCTAAGGGACAAGAAAAGAAAACTACCCAAGAGCCGAAGCTCATATTGGATATGTTATAAATATAAGAATAATGAATATATTAAATATAATGAACCTTTATTGTTACATACTTTTTTATTACATTAATTATTGACTAATTTATTGGTAAAATCGATTTTTATTCATAAAACATTCATGAAAATAAAAAAAATAGTTCGAGTGAAGGTGTTTGTTTGTGATGAGGAAAGTTCTTCCTCATCTGACATTTTTTGCGGAATCCCAATACTACCGTGTAATGAAACAGCGTTACGCGGGATCTTCCTGTAACACCGAACTACTCGAAAAGTAAAACCATTTTCCACTAAAATGTTTTTATAAACATTTTTAAAAGTATCCACATATACTTTTTTTTTCTCAGATATTTTTAATTAAGAAGTTTCTATTTTTTAAAACTTTCCAGAAGCTCGTAAAAATTCACTCTTGAAACATATTTTAAGAAGAGCCGTTTCTATCTTTGTAACGACTACGAAAACAGAAATTATTTATGAAATAAAATATACAGAGGAACCTCGTTATTGCAAATGCGGTTAATACGAATTATCTATTTTTTGCTCCAATCCCAGCCCCGTCTTGCGATTTCTATATAAAATAGTCGTTTAATACAAATACATTTAAATCAAATTCAGTATGATACAAATGAAGAAATTCATACAAAAACGAGATCTTTAGTGGAAAAAACATATTTATTAAATAATAAATGATATTATAACTGGAGATAAGCCTACCAAGCATCAGGTAAAGATTTTTCTATCGAAAAATGGAAGGAAAAATTCTGCGACCTGGGATGAACCAGGAACCTCGGCTGTCATGGCCGACGCCTCTACCAGTTGGGCTATCGCAGACACCCGGCCAGCCATGCTGACTCAAGGTGTCTTAAAGACAACCAAGTTGTCATGGTTGAAAGCCCAATGGGAGGCAGGCACCTAGCTCACAGATCGAGAATCTCTCCTATCCAACCATCAGAAAGTTTGTGGAACTCACAGATAAATGAAATAAGATAAAAGTGGAACCCACAGATAAAAGTTTGTGGAACTCATCAAAAGGATTGAGAATTGCGTAAACGTCGGCGTACATCGGTAGGGTTCGCTGTTCATGAGAGCGCTGGAGAGGAAATATCTGATTTAACCTCATTCGACTGCAGTAGTAGCCATAGCCATAGAAAGAGCATGCAACGTTATACGACCAAGGAGCTGCCAGACTTGCACTTACTGTATGATCTGGCTGATGGCAATCCACGAGAAGCTAAACGACTGTATCGAGAACGGTTCCCACTGAGACGTGTTTTGTTTTCACATGTCCATCACAATATGTCCCAGTACAGTATGGGTCTTTAAAATGTAAAATGCATAGTTAGGAAATGAATCGTTCGCCCGCCATGGAACAAAATGTGTTGGATGATATAGAGAGGAATCTGAAAATCAGTATACGCGCCGTCGCCGCTGCTGTTGAAGCAGATATCCTTAATCCTAACGAGACGCGACAACAAGCAAAATTCCCATAGCAAAAATACCCGTCGCGCCATCTCGTAACAAACGCTCAAATAACAAGAGAGCATTCACAAGTATCGTCATCTTGTAACTAACCATGGCCGACTAACAATACTTCTTTCATTAATTAAATAGAAATAAACTCGTTTTGATTTCTTTCTTAATTTCTTTAATTTTTGAAATAACTTAAATAATTTTCCGCATGTAAAGGACATGTCGTATTTTAAACATCGAAATATTTAAAAATCTCTGCCTTGTCGCCGTTGCCGTCTGCTTTCTGTGCTCTGAAGACGTTTTGATGACGTCAGATATCCTCAAGACCTACAGCGCCATCTGGCAACAACCTCGCAACTAACCTGCGCAGAGGAAAGCTGCGCGAACAATTTCGCATATACGGATTATCGTATCTCGTTAGGATTAAGGATCTCTGTGTTGAAGTGTCTCGGGATAGTGTGCAACGTGTTTTGAATAGAAACTTCGAACATCTCTTGTGACATTCTGAAATGGAATTATCTATTACGCCATTTGTAAAATTGATGTGCAATATATACAGGTATTTCCGGTAATCTGTCTTGTGTCCTTTCATTTTCTTGTATCTGTGGTACCACTTTCCCATGACGTTTCCGGTCATGGGTTCCTATGAAATTGTCAATCCTTTTCATGTTCTCTACCTTCCCTTAAAAGTTTGTACCTCTATTTATGAGACACTTGTATAGCTGGTACTGACCAGGTGCGTGTTTTTCACGCCTAGCGATATGTTTAGATGGTAAATTATATAAATTTTGTCTAGTGTGTAAGTGTATCACCAATTTTATTGTTATATCAGAAAAATATTTCCAAATTTTTGGAAAATTAAATACTTTTAAGTAATTTTATGTACAACTAATATAAACTTATAAAATCGTCTTTACTCGACTATTTTTTTATATCACTCCTATTTTTCTCACTTCTCTCTTGAGAAATCGCGAGAATTTTTTTTTATATTTCTTTTTTTTTTTTTTTGCCGTGACGAGCACACGGTCGAGAACGTCCTCCGACATATCATCACTACCGGCAACTTTTAGCCGTGTACAAAAATCGGGGCCCGATAAGCGTTTACTCAGCCACAGCGTTAAGTGTAAGTCCAACGCCATGTACTATCGACTAACATTCTAACCCCCGTATTTACGCGTTACATTTGCTGAGGCTGTATCAAGACAAGGCGTCAAGTCACACCGCTGCGTCAACTCGCATGTTCCTGGAACGCATGCAAGAAGATAGCGGAATCCGTTCCATTCCATTCAGCGACATACCTGTCAATTCGCCAGAGGCATCGTCTACGGATTTTTTGTGATTTTGGCCTACTTAAACGGGCCGTCGGAAAGAGACGACCGCGAACAGTGGAGGGTGTTTGGAAACCGTGTCATCAGGAGTGGTTACGAATTGATCTTGATGTTCTGCGTTTGAGCCTCCTACAGTGGAAACTGCGATACAGGGCATTAGCAGCGATGCATGGCTACCAGATTGAACACACTCGATGGTGGCGAAAGGGTTTTTCCACCTTTTCCGGCCCTCTGTAACTTGTTACCACAGATCCCTAGTAATCTTCTGTATTCCGAGTGGATGCTCCCTTAACGCGGGTCAAAGGTTTGGGTGCTTCAGGGATTCTTTTAATCCCGATGATAGTAGCGCTGTTCTTTATGGTCACTCTTGCCAGAAAGGTCATGGTTGAGAAGTGAGACGAAGAACATCTAAAACTAAAAAATCTCACGTTGTCCTTAAAGGTGCACACAAAAGCATAATTTTTTATAATTTTTCAATATTCAGAAATTATTTATCTATTTTATCAAAAACGTTCCCTTATTTTAGACATGCAATGAAATAAAAAATTTCTTATCCCGTAGAAAATATTTGGCAATTCAAAGTCATAAAAATTTAATATGACAAATTAACATGGAACCAGTGGATACATATCACTCTTAAATCGCAGTGCCGTCTTTAATTAGCAGTGTTCTAAAAATCTATATAATTGTGTCGAGAATCTATGCACAAAATATTCAAATCAGAACCTAATTTTCAAGATACCTCGCCGTATATTACACAATTATCACGAATTATTTATTCATAGAAGATATTGAATATTTCAGGATACCAAACAAGTGGAGTATATAATATTTTTCCGAAACCATGGATGACTGTGAAAGCAATTCAAGTATACTGCGATATGAAAACAGATGGAGGCGGATGGACGGTAAGATCGTTAACAGATATTACATAATCCTCATTTGAGTTTAAGATATAATTTTTTACGTTGGCCGCTTTCCTAAGTAAAAGCAATTAAATTCATATACAGGGTGTTTATGAATTCCATTGCCAGACCTGGAGAGTGGTATGGAAGGTCAAAACTAACAACTATTCAGAATACCATGTTTCCCACAAAAACGTTGTAAACGAGTTAAAAAGGTGTAAAGATCCCGACCAACCCCTGTGAATGCTGCACTGCATGACACCCGCAAAGCAGGAAATTACATTCAGAGACAGCGATTTCCATACCCCCATTTTTGGAACATTCCATTAAAAATTTAATTTTAATATTTTGGCACAAATAAGCCTTCACAGGTCTTTAATTGTTACTCTATCTAAAAATGTGAAATGACATATCAGTATTGTTAAACAACTAAACAATCAAGAAAACCCTGCAATCTATGTGCCAGCAATTTCCATATGAAATTTAAACTGAATAATTCTGACACTAGAAGGCAGAAAAATCATCAGTTTCTCACTTATGTGTTAGGCAGTAGTTGACGCTGCTTTCACATAATAGGAATGGTTCATGCAGTCGAAATTAGGAATCTAGCAAAGAAAAAAATCCAGGATGGTGAATCGTATGGGATAATTGCAAAAGACTTGAAACTGAAAAAGTCAACAGTACAGTCTATGGTACATCATGATTATGCAGTAAAGAAGAAATATAAGCCAGTCAACAAATTGTTTCACAGGCATAAAATAATGAATTTAAATCGTGCTTATGCTCAACTTCGTGAGGAAGGCCATCGAATTAATGCTGCTGTATTAAAAGAGAGAGGAAATTTGCCAGGTTCAAGACGTACAATTCAAAGACAAATGAAACGCCTAAAATATAATTACAAGAAGCAGGCAAAACGCCCACCAGATGCTAAGAAAATACAGAGCTAAACGAGTTGAACAATGCCAAGAATGGCTTGAATCAGGACACGACTGGAAACGGACAATTTTCTCGGATGAAAAGCGGTTCAGATTGGATGGACCAGACAATGAAATGTCATGGCAACATAAACGTGATGCACATGGACTTAAAAATCGAAAAAAACGACAGTTTGGTGGTGGTTCTAACGACAGTTTGGTGGATTTTCTTCTCTTAGAAGTGAAAGGCAATCAAAATCGTCATGATTACATAAAGCAGATGAAGGAGAAAGTAGTTCTCTGGATGAAAGTGCTGGAAAAATCACATTTCAAGAAAGAAAAATTAATTTATCAACAGGATGGTGCGAGAATTCACACAGCCCATGACACAATGAGCTATTTTCAGACTGCCAATGTCCAAGTTCTTGCCTGGCCACCTTACAGCATGGATTTAAACATTGTTGAGAATGTCTGGTCGATGCTTACTGACATTGTTTATGTACATGGAGCATTTGAAAACTTTGATAATCTTCGAACTTCCACTGTGAACGCAGCTGAATAACTACATTCAACTGATCGACAAAAATTAAAAAATTTATTCACAGACATGAATAAAAGGTGCCTGGAAGTCATTAATGCAAAAGGAGCAAAAATTAAGCGCTAAATTAATTAATTTAAGAAATTTCTTTGCAAACAATTACTTTAAAAGTTATTACAGTAGATTGCTTGTGTTAATTGTTAAAAATAAAATAATCTAGGCCTACCAACGCACACTGCGTCCCGGTGTCATTTGATTGTTCAATGCAGTATTGTAAGTAAACGGAGCTGCGGGGACCCCATGTTCATATGATAAAAAATACTTCTAAGGACCTCTTCTATCATCTCCCAAAAAATCTGTACTCAATTCAAAAACACCCTGTATATGATTTTTACCCCTTCCCCCTCACTTTGGGGACATGTAAACCTTACTCTGGACCTAACGAACATATGGTGCGAATATGAGCTCAATCGGATAAGTGGTTCAAAAGTTTTTAGAACATTTACAGACGCACCCTGAACCTGAATTTTTATAAATAAAGATTTAATTCTAAGTAGCATCATTTCCAGCCAACAAGTATCTAAAGGTGGTGAGCTATGTTATTGTCCACTTTAACGGAATAAATCTTTTGTATACATTTCGACTTAGAGGCTCATGATTCACAAGGTATGTTGAATTTTTGATGTTTGGGTATTAGTATGAACATATGTGCATGTGGAAGTTTGTGATCAGTTTGTATCCAGTTAAGTCCTCAGATCAAAATAAAAATTTTACATAATTAGAGGGTACTTTAAATTACAGGGTGATTTAGTCAATTTCTGACCATTTCACTCGAATGACGTGCATTAGGGATAAACAATTGACAGAATATGAGCGCCATATCGAATTTCTAAATAGTTGGAGTTTGTATTGTTGCAACGGCGCTGCATGAAAATCGTATTGTTGAAAAATGGCGCCCGCTTTATCAACAAAGCAGAAATGCAAGGTTGTCGAATGGTATTTCGAGACAAAATCACCTGTAACCGTGCAAAGAAAGTTCCGGAAGGAGTATAAGTGTCGAGAGACACCAGGCAGGCAAGCAAACATGGATTTTGGCAAGCAATTTTGTGCCACTGGATGTGTTAAAGGCAAGAAAAAAGGCGGGAGCGAAGCTCGTGTTCGAACGGCCGAAGCTGTCGAAAATGTTCGCACAAGGTTGGTCGATTCCCCTACCAAAAAATCTGTTCGCCGCCTATCCACTGAAGAAGGGCTGTCGTATACCACGACGTGGCGAATTTTGAGAAAGGATTTACACCTGTTCCCGTATAAGATCCATGTTTATCAGGAGTTAACAGACACTGGAAGACAGAAGCGACAACAATTTGCGATGGAGTTTGGAGCAGAAATGGAAGCCAATCAGGACATTGTGGACAACCTGTGGGTGTCAGATGAGGCCTTCTTCCATCTGTCAGGTGACGTTAATAAACACAACGTTCGTTTTTGGGGTTCCCAGCACCCTCATGAGATCCATAAGTCACCTCTTCATCCACGAAAGGTTATGGCTTGGTGCGCGATTTCCAAAAGAGGCATCATTGGTCCGTTCAATTTTGAAGGCACCGTAACGTCACAGGCTTACCTTAACATGTTGGAAACCTTCATCCCAGAGCTGCGAAGGAGGCGTATACCGCTTCGACATCAATGGTTTCAACAAGATGGGGCTAGGCCTCACATCAATAATGATGTGCTAGACTTTCTCAATCAGAAATTCGGAAATCGTGTCATTTCAAACAGGTTTCCAGATCGATTCGGGGGTGGCTTTCTTTGGCCCCCTACGAGTCCTGACCTAAACCCATGTAATTTTTATCTCTGGGGATTCCTTAAAGACAGTGTGTTCACTACAGCACCAAGAACCCTAGACCAGCTGCGACAAAGCACTGCTGCACCTTTGTGGATGCAGAAATCCTGGATAGAGTTATGAACAACTTCACCGTTCGGCTGCGAGCAGTTCAAAACGTTCTTGGTGGCCACATTGAGCATATCAAGACTTTACCACGGGAATAAAAACTCCCTACTGCCTAAAATATCATACTGAAATGCTGAGTTTGTAAACATTAATGGGTCAATAAATCATAGTACTGAAATGGTCAGAAATTGATTGAATCACCCTGTATGTCTTAGCGTATATTTTATGTCAATTAAGTAAGCCTTTTTAGAGATATTAATTTTTTTCTAAAAATTAGAAAATGGCTGTAGCGTTCAAACCAGCGAACCGAACTGAATAAACTCGACATGTAGAGTTCTCACACTGTAAGATGAAATGGAAGAGTTCACTTTATCGCGCTCAATAGGTAAGGACGTCATAGAGATAGCATACTTTCTACCCTCATGCGCGATCTGCGAGCTGCTTTTTTCCGCTGAAGCCTGCTCACAACCGCTAGTTGCGCCCTATTGTTGAGGTGCCAGGATTTAAGAAAATTAGAGCATTTAAAAAAAATTTTCCCTACCTATCCTTACCTATTAGGCACGATAAAGTGAACTCTTCCATTTCACCCATAGAGATGGATGTCTTACCTTAAACCTTACGATGTGAGAACTGTACAGACTTCTCTCATTAAGGCGAATTTTTTTTCTGTAAATGACTTGTTCGGCTATGATGAGCCGTTTTGGAGTTATTGACTATCTCCCCCTCCAGACCCCCCCCCCCGACAATTTTTTTTCTTTTAAAAACTGTTTCATACTTAGAGGGGTTCTTTAACTATGCATTGATGTATTTTTTATGGAAATGGGCTAAGCCTATTTAGAGAAATTAATTTTTTTTAAAAATGAAGAAATTTTCAAAAGCATTCATTTCAGCACCCCAAACACAGTAAAAATGTCATAACAGCTTCCTCTTATTGACAAAAAAAAATTTTTTTGAATCAGTATTATCAACTCGTGATAGGCCTGTGCGAATCTTCCATTCCGCCATTCCAATTTTTTTTTTTTTCTCTTCGTAAATTTTTTTAACATGTATGGGAATGTATAATTCATTTACTAAATTATATTTCCGTTTTTCCAATTTGCTATCATCATTTCTTTATAAAATCCATATACGAATTATCTTATATATAAAATGCTAAATCCTCCTGCTCCGTGCCCGTTTCCATAGTGACAAGCAGCAATACAAGTTTCATTGTTTCCAACAAATGAAAAAACACTGATCCAAAAATCCAAAAATCACAGCCGACGAAAAAGATTATTAAAAAATCTTATATTTTTCGTAGGCTACGGTTCAAAAATATATTGTCGTCATAGATCTAACTATATGTATCTATTGATATTTAAAAATAGCACACTAAAATAAATAAATAAATCATATTAAATCCTAATTAAGTAATTTAGCTATTCTAAATTACAAATTTCATTACATGTTTACGATTATTTTTTAATTTTAATAAAAAAATAATAACATTCAAATAAAATATTTTGAAATTGATTAAAAATTCAAGTCACAAGTAGGTAATATTAATTTTTACATTTCATGATATTCGTTATATAGTAATAATTTTTCAGTTGTATAAATTAATAAAAACAGATGGCACTGTAAGCGTCAGAATTTCGACTACAAATGACAAATGAATCGTAAAACAAAGGCTAAGGTGTAAGTTACCAACACCACCTAAACATAAGGCCTGGGCGCTGAAACGTCATTACATTGTTACATCACCTTAGTAGGGAATTGTTAACTGTATTTCCACCAATAATAAGCTCTGAATTTTCCCTACTGAGATGATGCTATCTGTTGCTAAAATTTGGACCTACTTTTTTTTCTTATGCCATAAGCTTTCCCCCTTCTTCAATAACATTCCGTTCCAATTGGACGTCATTCTATTAAGTGGTTCTTTTTTTATAGCGTTTTGAAACTTAAACTTTAATTATAATCACCCTGTATAGTGGTCGTGCCCCCCAAAAACGGTCTGCCGAGGAAATAGAACAATGAGGGAGGGAGGTAGTAAAAAAAAAAAAAAGAAAAAAAAAAAGAGCCTGAAGAGCAAAGTTTATATCTAATAGGTGTAAATGTGTTTTTGTGTTAGGTTATAACTGTCAAATTGACAGTAGTGATTTTGTCTCATTATAACTGGACACATTGTGTTAGTATGCTCTCATGTTGACAGTGACTTTTTTTAGTATTAGCGATTATCACAGTCCTGCCAATTATCACAATCCTGTCACAGATGAAATATTTTAAAAATAGAATCGAACTTGCAGTTTCCAGTATTGCAGTAACCAACGTACGCGGGGCTTTCGAATAAAATCAAAAGCAATAAACATTATTTATTGGATGCTCGGATGTGCAGCAAGCTGTGACTGACGCGAACCGTGGTGTTCCGTTGTAAAAAAAACTTGAGCTAAGAAAGAATCCCAAGCTGCCTGTTTTCAAATCTTTGTCTCCATTCCCTTCTATGGTCATGAGTCTTGGGTAATGGCCAAAATAGTGCCAAAATGAGATCCTGAGAGGTGGGACAAGTGTTCCCTACTAGATAGTGTTCAGCATCACAATAAGGCAGTGTTTAGTGCTGAACCGCGATTTTTCCGCATTGAGAGGCCTCAGTTGCATTGGTTTGGCCACATGTACGGATGCAGCAAAGCCGTCTTCCTCGGCAGTTGCTATTTTCCAAGTCAGTGGTTGGGTTAAGTCACGTGGCAAGGGGTGGGTGGGGGTAGGGGGGGGGGGGGAAAAAAAGAACTTGGTCGTAAGCCCATAAGAAAAAAAAATCATGGGCTTAGGTCAGATGATCGTGGAGCCTGCGGAAGAATAGAAGTATGTTTCATAAGAGACCAAGGGGTCGGCCTAGAACTATGTGGCTAGATTACATCGATCATCTGGGTTCGAGTCGCTTGGGTATTGCCATTGAGGACATGCACCTGATGGCGGAAAATCTCGAGCGTTTAACGAATAAGCAGGTTTGAAAACTAAATAAATAAACATTTTTATTTATTATTGGCAATCCTGTCCATCATCACAGTCCTATCACAGGCGAAATTTTATAATTAAAATCGAATTTACAGATTCGCATGCTGTGGCACCGTCGTATGACGGGCTTTAATACTAGTAGTTAATAATCCAATATGAGCACTTAAGGAAAAAAGTTTATCCACATTTAATTATTTTTATAAATTTGTTAACTTTTGGGATGATATTTAACTCACAGAAAGATTAAATAATTATTGCACCATGTACGTACTTACTATTAAATATAATGCATCATATTGGTATCTATAAGTTATCAATCACCTTTCATTGACATTTTTAACTATAATCAGGGGTATGAGAGTTGGCCACTTGGTAGGGGAGAAAATCAGAAATTTAACCATGATAAAATAAGAGAGTGAAGGGCCTTGATCTTCTCTCCTACCCCTACCTCCAAGTTGAAAAGTTCAAAATTAATGTATTTCAGTAGGGAGAGTAGAACCTCTTGAATAATGTTATTTTTTATTCGACGAAGTGATCAACTCTTATGCCCCTGACTATAGCACAGTAGCCAACAAATTACAATTTCCTATTTTTAGGAGCAAAATTTTGTTATGAACTGTCTTTACCTATACGTGAATTATAACTTTTGTGTTTTTTTAAAGAAAGGAAATAAATAAAATTTGCAACAACCTTTCAATTTATAACAAAAACTAAGCAAAAACTGTGGAATGGAACAACCAAAATCAGAGGGAACCTCTTCTCCACAAGGAGATTTGAAATACCATTATTTCAAATCTTCTAGTTGATAAGAGGTTCCCTCCGATTTTGGCTTTCAGTTTATGTAAAAATAATCTTAGTAAATCGAAATTTTAGATTATGGTTAATTATAATAATTCTTATATGCATTTTATAAAAAAAATGATGGTAGCAATTGGAAAATTGGAAATATATTTAGTAAATGAATTACACTTTCCCGTACATGTTAAAAAATTTACGAAGGGAAAAAAAAGAAAATTATCGAAGGCGGGATTTGAACCCTTACCTGCAAAACAGAGAGCGAGCGTTTTACCATTAGACCACCTGAACAAGATAAAAATTTATACTACAATTAGGATATTTATAAAGTGTAGTCAATTTTAACAAATTTTATGACTTTTTTTGTCGGAGAATTTTGAGAAGTGCGTCGAATGGCTTTGCATGTCTGTTTAATTTGGTGAAAGCTACACGTACAATTTTTTTTTTATCAAAATGGGCGAGTCAGAGTACTTGGAGTCTCCTTATAAGAAGTGTTTAATATGTTGTGTCGAGCATATAGTGTCATAATCTTCCATTAATTTTTTACAGGCTTCCTCCGAGTTTACCCGAATGAGCTTTTAGCGTCGCGTATGAGACACATTCAGCAAAAAGTGTGTCGCCGTGCGCCTAAAGAAGTTTTCACTTCAATAAAACAGCCGAGTCACACTAAAAATGTTTTAAGCTTTTAAGTTTTAAGACATTACAAACTTGTCGCACTGAACTAGCTAATTGGGCACAATCAACCAGAAAATCTACTAACAGAACTTGCCACCCTTAATGTTATGTTTTGATTTGAACATCTAGCAAAACTTAACGAATCGAAATTATAACTTCACCATTACAGTGCCATCTGAACTTCCCCAATGAAACACCCAACAGCCCGCATTATATGCAAATTAGGTAAATGACGTCTCTTTATTGAAGGTCTCTGGAATAACCTGATCGAGGTGGTCCCTTAGATGCTCGATTGTGTTTGAATCCGGGAAATTTGGGGGCCAGGGAAGTACAGCAAAGTCTTCTTCGTGGTCTTCTAACCACTCATGTACAATTCCAGCTATACGAGATGTCGCAATGTCGTGCTGAATGATGCCAGCATACATAGGAAAAACAATGTCCATGTACGGAAGTACATGTTCAGCAAGGATCGATGCGTACTTAAATTGACATTCATAATCATAATGCCATCCACAATGATGAGTGCACCCAGAGAATGATAAGGAAACATTCCCCAAACCATAACACTGCCTGCCTCCGCCAGCTTGTTGCCGTCCACAAATGGCTGAAGGATGTTTCTTTTCTGACGTTTCTCGCCGTAAGCGCCAAAGTTTATCCGTCCGATGGAGCACAAAACTGACAAGGAAACTATTTGACCTTATCACTAGCAAATGGCGCTCAAATTTTTGTATGTAGAAGTAGGAAGGGAAGGTGGCTGCACATGCACAGTTTGAGCGCCAGTCACTTTGTAAACTCAGATTACAGCTATATTTAGTTCAACCTTTGAAGACGAGGTAAGCACCATTTTAGTGTAAATAATACATTATCAGGTCCTTTGACCTAGAACCGAATGAACACAAGAACTCTAGAACTGGGTAGAGCTTTTTCAAGGCCTCACCAGTATTAGGGGTGTAAGAGCGGCCGAAATTTAAGAACTCTGATTGTTATTTTTCAATATGAATTTCGCGCTATAACTTGTGAATTATATGCCTGCTGCACCTCACATTTTTGTGGTAGACTTCCCTTGATGTGCTTTACTTATGTATCAAATTTCATTGTCATCTGCCAGTGATAAGGTCAAAGGTACCTTGTGCCTATCAGTGAATATCCAAATTCGCCAACACACAGTTATTAGCATAGGTGCTGTCACCATCCACCTGTTGCAGAGCTTTATACGCAGCAACGTTCGCTGAGCTGTCGTTCTGGACACACATGCGGTAGCCTCCTGGTTCATTTAGGCAGTAGGTTGCTCCACTGTAGCACGTCATGTTCTTTGAAGTGACTTTGAAATGTGATGACGTCAAGTTTTTTACGCAAGAGACGGGCTAATAACTCGGTTTCTACTCCAGCTATCTCCACGAAAATTGGACGGCTTACGAGGAGTACATCGCTCGTTAATCGTTCCAATTTGTACAGGGTATGAACTAAGTCCCGCATCGAGCGCCTTTCTCCGAAACTAATGGCCTTGCGATTCTTTGGTTTTCCTTTATTTTTCATGAACACTAATTTTTCGTTTGATATGTCTTGATAATTTCATGCATTGTATTAATAATATATTTATCTGTATGCGATTAATGTATTGAAAACTAACTCATTTAACACATTCAATTAGGTATTCCAAAGAAGAGACGAATATCAGGAACGACAAATAAATTTTACTCGTGAATGGACCGATTATTCCGTAGGATTTGGAAATTTATTCGAAGAATTCTGGTTAGGTAATAATCATCATATTTTAATATTCTCTTTTATCTTTTAAAAATTGGCTGGCGACTGCTTTTCATTAACAGTTTTAGAATAAATACAACTTACTCGACGGCAAATTGCAAAACCTGATGAGAATGTGCAAGCTATCATTACCAAAACAAACTTACATTTGAAAATATGAACGGGTTGAGTGAATTAGATTTTGCATGAGCATGTTTGAGTGCATTGGTGCTGAAGGGCATCATGTGGAACATACCCTTTAGAGTGTTACCAACATGATTCGCTTTGGTTTGGCCCAGTTGGCTTTTTTTAGTTTGAGATGGTTATTTACTTTTTTTTTAACTTTTTTTGGGAACCGGTGGTCCGATTTGGATGATTTTTTTGTTTTGTTTGTTTTTTTATGCTGAACAAGTTTGCAATTGGGTTTTTTTCTCTATCCCTTACGGTTTTTGAGATAAATTTTGAATGTGTCCTAATTTGCATATTTGGGATGATGAAAAGTGCACCATGGGATAGGCCACCAACTTCTTATTCATTGGATTCATCAAAATTGACATATCTGCTTCGGTTCAAAAAATAAAAGGGGGGGACAGGCTTATGGACCACCCTGTATATATGCACACATTTCCCAAGGATAAAACTTTGAACCTATTCCCTCAACTAAACATCTTTTGAACCTATTTTCTTTCTTACCTACATATTTGTAGATATCAGCTAGCGTAACATTGAATGTCATATTCATTTTGAGTACTCGAAAATCAAAATTCTCAAGGCAGCACAAGCTTAGCAAGCTGTGGAAACATTATCTCCGCCATTTGCAATAGACGGTGACGCGGCTGCGCACCAGTATTTTCTTTATTCTCAGACCAAGAGCTTATTGGATCCCAGCGACGGTCAAGCTTGGCGCGTAACAGGTCTAAGGAGAGGCACTCACCATAGGGAAATTTCCCCCCAAATGTCCATTGTAGCAGCCCATAAATCGAAAAATTGTTCTCACTCTATTTTTTTCTTTGCTTCGAAGTTTTATTCACTCTAAAATTCTGATTTCTTGGGTGCTACAATGTGTAAGAATAAGTACGTGTTGAGAATGGGCGAATAGCGTAAAAGATAGAGGTAGTATGCGTATATAATGGTTTGGGACCAAAAATATGTTCAATAACAGTTTATAATTATGATTTTTAGTTTCACGACTGCGTCTTTATTTGTTTTATATTTATTATGCCGATTAACAATTTTATCCCTCTTACATAAATTCCCCAAGTTTTATATTCTGCACGGTCCGGCCAGTTGATGTCAAGAATCATAACACTAAATACTTAATTTAAATAGAAAATATAAATTTATTATAACAAATAACTTGAGCTTAGATATACAATAACTAATGGGAATTCAATGATGAAATGTAAAATTTAAATGTAACTTTCTCATTAATACACTGCTCAAAACATTTAAGGGAACACTTCTATTAAGCAGCGTGCAGAAGCAACTACGAATAATATGGACAAAATCGCTGTATGTGATCATTAAAAGACGGTTTATTTAACAATAGAATACATTATTGAAACAACTGGTGAAGAAACATAAAGAAAAAACAGGAAACTGCAGGACCCCTGCCTAAAACAAAGTGAAATGTCCTTTGGACGTTGTGAGGAGAATGCCCTCTTTCTTCCAGGATCAGTTTTTGCACCACTCATGGGCTGCAGTAACCTCCATGCACCTTCGAGGCATTTTCCGTATCAGTCGACGGATGTGATCTTGGGGAAGCCGGTCCCATTCCTCAGTAAGTGCCTGAATGAGCTGTTGCAGTGTTTCTGGAGCTGAAAGGCGGTGTCGAATTCGCCTGCCAAGCATGTCCCAAAGAAGTTCAAGGTGATTTAGGTCTGGACTCATTGCAGGCCACTACATGGTCTGAATGCCATGCATCGTAGGAAGTCTTGAGTGACAGCTGCAGTGTGTGGACGAGCATTATCCTGCATCAGAAGGAATCCAGGCCCCATGACATGTGCAGCAGCAATCACATGTTCTTCCAGAATGTCACGAATGTAAACGTCAGCGGTCATTCGTCCTCGGACGACCACACGATCCGTTCGATGGTCTATTGAAATGCCAGGCCAAACCATAATGGAACAACGTCCCATTAGGTCAATCTCACAAACTATTGCGTCGGTGTTTCGCTCACCACGTCATATCCAGACACGTAGACGGCCATCACAGCGGGTCAGGCGGAATCTTGACTCGTCTGTGAAGAGAACAGAACGCCAGTGGCGAAGCTGCCAGATGATATGTTGATGTGCAAACTCTAGTCGCGACTGTATGTGCCGGCGGGTTAGCCTAGGCACTCAATTTGGTCGTCTGGCTCTGAAGCCAACTTCACGTAATCTGTTCCGAATTGTTTGATCTGAAACAGCTACCCCAGTTGACATCTGCAGGTCATTTCTCAGGTCTCTGGCCGTTGAGGTTCTTCGGCGCAGGGCACAAGTCCGCACATAACGATCTTGATTGGTGGTTGTTGAGCGTTGGCGCCCTTGCCCAGCTCTTCGTGTGTACTGGCCAGTCGCTTGGAATCGTGTCCACAGTCGGAAAATGACGGAAGAAGACACATTGAGGGCATTTGCCACAGTCCGAAATGATTGACCCGTTTGGATCGCAGCTTCTACTGCTTCAAGATGCCTTCGTGGCATGTCAGAGCACTAACAACAACGTTCCAGGAATGCCTGCACCTTCTAATGTTCGACCGTTATCTCCAAGCAAAGAGTGTACTGGCATGTAACCACTTTGTTTTCCGGGGGGTTATATTGCTGTGCAAATTTCTCAGAACATCTGGCAGCAAAATGTGTTGGCTTCAACCATTTTCTATGAGGGAGATAGTAGGTTTCATGTTGCAGAAGATGAAATTGCTAAAAAGTATTATTTACGCCCTCTGTAGGGGATCTACAAGTGTTCCTTTAATTGTTTTGAGCAGTGTATTAGAGATCAAAAGACAATGCGAATTTAAATAACTAGATAATGTGAATAAAAGATAATTTAGACAACTTTCAAACATATCTACTTTCAGTTTAGTATCTCAAATTCAATGTGTAACAATTTAACTGTAATTCCTATAATTTTGAACAATGTATCATTGTTAATTCTATCAATATAGCAACATATGATTCTTAATTTAAAAATACCAAATGAAATTTAACGGCATTATTTGGCAACATAAACATCGTAAAAGATTTCCAATTAATAAGCTTCTTACAATTGATTCTTAAGCACTTTAAACTCTAAACTACAGTGTAAGACTATCTAACCCCTAAAATAACTACCAGATAGTAATACATAAACATCAAAATCTAACATTTGCTTTGGCCGTTTCAAGGAAATGAATAGCTAATCTGACCTTTGGCATCTGCTTTAATCTGCTGGGCTGATGAATTCAATGAAGACGGAACTCGACTCTGGAAGGCTGTGTTAGCACGGCTTGTCGTATACATCTCGGGTAACCACCTGGGAACCTGTCGTTTTCCACGGATAAGATGATGGCTGATTTCGGCTGAACTGACATGCTGACAGTGCCTCCGCAATTGACATTCCTACGGAAAACTTCTTCCACTTTTCTCATAACAAAAACCTCGGGTTCGAGCAAACTCAAATACTCTACTTGGCGAGTACTAAAACGTTATAACCCAAAATTTATTTCAACTAAAAGAATTTGGAACGATAACCAATTCGGAAAAACGTTATGAGCATTTTTACCTGCGCCTCGCCCAAGACTACTGATTAACAGTATTCTTCCATTAGATTCTTAGGACAGAGATTGACTTGTAGCCAATCATAATCAATTATTTTTGATTACGCATCTAGATTTTAAGGTGCGTCCACGTGTATCAAAACAATCTCACGCCCAAACTCACTTTGCCTAATTTCAAAGGTCTTTTTCTCGATCTAAATTTGTCGTTCATAACTCCTGCACCACTTAATTCGATCCCACTTCCATTAGAATCGAAAGTATAATTAAATCTGTTTTTTACTTTCGCTCGATGCTCAGCTCTGAAACACAAAACTCTAATCTAAATTTTGACTGCAAATAATATACTAAAATATAATTTAATTTATTTAACATTAATCCAATCGTATCTTTATATTTCACTTTTTTCACAACTCTCAATTCAATTCGAACGTTTAAATAATTATTAAACGCATATGTTGGAATAAATATTGAAACTGTTAAACATTTTAATTTATATACGGTATATTCATCCTAAATTTGGGGACCTTATACGTCTAAGTAGGTGGGTGAGAATAAACCATGAAAACCATAAAAGCAGAATTTTTATATAGGAATTATATAAATTAAAAAATTCTAGAGTCCGTCACTATCAGTAGCGAAACCACATGCAAATAGCATTTGGCAATGAGATGGTATCCTGTGTCGTTGTATTGTTGCATTATGATTCATTTGTTGAGTGCGCTTTTGGGACGAAAATATATCCTTCCTTAAGAAATTAGGATGAAATAGTTGAATATACCTACTTTAAATATGAAAACCGTCTTACTAAAGCCTTACGGCAAAGAATTTAAAACGATCGATTTTAGGATGTAGATTTAAAACAATAGAATAGGTATTTGCCTGAACATTGTATGTCCACAAGTAAATAAGTTTTATCGATCATTCTTTATGAGTATAGCGTTTTTGATAGAAAGACTAATGTAAACAAAAATGTAATAATATATATTTATCTTTCTATTCTTACTAGGTAATGAAAACATTCATGTTTTAAGTTCTCAAGAATCAACGATGCTTCGTATTGATTTGGAAGATTTTGAAAGGAATAAAAGATTTGCTACATATAAAAAATTTGAGGTCGCTAGTAGCAGTGATTCATACAGACTGGCGGTTGACGAATATAATGGAGACATAGGTAATGATAAAAGAAAATACCAATTTAGTCTTTCGTAGATTATATGCACCATGTTTTAAACCAATTAACTCGGCTCTCCGTTTAATCGAAATATAAAAAGACACTTGAATTTTATATATTATTTATTTATTTATTTATTTATTTATTTATTATACTACAGAGGGATGAAGCAATTAAATAGGAAGATTTTGACGTTTAGCTTCTCTTCGAGATACCATTTCCCCACCACCTCTTGTGTAAATACAACTTGTATAATGTCCCCTGTTATGGAGAATGGCCCAACATCTCACTTTATGTCCGAAGTATCTGTTGTTGCTCTACGTATCTTCCCACACTTTACATAAGCCTCATAGCGTTATACTTCGACAGACTCCAAGTTCTCTTTTCAGGAGCCCAAAGAGCCACAGAAGTCTAATGGTGAGGCGTGAAGGGACTTAATCGGGATGAATGAAAATGTGATCCACTTGATTCCCTTTCCTGTTCCTGTTATTTCCTGTTATTTGCATTATAGTACCAGTGACTAAAGTGAGATGTGGTTCGACGCTTTATCCATGACTAAAGTAAGATGTGGCGTCTGTACCGTATAGAAGAGGAATTTCTTGATGGTAAATTAGGTCCATTACCTTTTGCTGGAAGTAAGCAGAGTTGAGTTTCAAGTTAATAGCCACTTTTTGCAACATGAGCTTACCAGACGCATAATATGCAGCTGCAACCACAATCTTTTGGATAAACTTCACCTTGAAGTTTGATGAAATTTGCCCGTCCTTGGTCATCTTTGTTCGCAAATTATTGAGGATATATCCAATCTTTATCTAGGGCAACCATCCATTGTCATCTGTCATGTACAAGGTACCCAAGGTTGTTAAAGAGAAGGTGGCCTCTATCGGGGTGATCGATGGTCATTGGCTACTGACGCGTGACGTCAGCTGGAAGGTTTGAAGCTTACGTGACACTAGGGCTATTTTTTCAACCTCTGTTAGGGCATAAAATAAAGACCTGTGTTAATAGCAAAATTACTTTCGGCAGAGTCACTGTAGATATTGAGGCATTTGTCATACTGGTGGACGAATTTTCCACTACCCTTTTCATAGAGGTTTGCCGCCAGTATGTTGAGATGTGTCTCCACGGTGTCTTGAAGCTCTTTGTTGGTGCGGAAGTGCTGATCTCCTAGACCTTTCTTCAGCTCTCGAAGAAGATGAAAGTCACTCGGCACCAGGTATGGTGAACAAACACTTTCCATTGAAAATGCTCAAGAAGCTGTTGGGTTGCCACTGCAGTAATGTTCGTGCATTGTAACGTATCAAAACAATTCCAGAAGAAAGCATGCCATGGAGACCTATTTCAACATGCTGGCGGTAAGCTTCTATGAAGATGGTATTAGAAAACTCGTTCACCGGTATGAACAATATCTCGATCTTTACGGTGATGATGTTGAAAACTATCTTTGATTGTACAGGGTGATCCAAAAGTCAGGAAAAATTTTCAAACTCAATAATCCATACACGGATGCAGATAAAAAGATTCTGTTTACACAAAACAATTGAAATGAATGCTGATTTTTTTTCCAGGAAAAAAAATAATGCTAGGATTGTTCAACAGATGGCGTTGTCAAGTTACAGACACCACTTAATGAAATTGTAGGCATAGAACTGCTGTCATTAATCGAGAAAGACCTCTTAGTTAGAATTTATTATCAAAATAAGGAAAGTGCCAGTGCGGCATAGCGAGCATACCGACACATACATGGTAAAGGACTTATGATGTGTGCTGCAGTGACAAAAATGGTAAGACGATTTGAAGTCATGGTTTCTTTGCTTGCATGTTCAAGAAATGGCCGACCCTCACTATGCACTGTTGTCGCCCTGAGAGTCGAACAGACAGTGCAAGCACTATCGGAGATTGCATATCGTACAGCAGTGTTTGGCGATCACTGCAAATTATCCTGAAGCGATTTCCATATTAGTTGCAACTTAATCATGAACTGACACCTGACGACATCACGAATTCGGAGCAGCAGCACGACTGGCTTTTCACTGTGCTTTGGACTGATGAAACGCCTGATCTGAGGCCTTGTGACTTTTTGCCATGGGGATACCTGAAGTCAAAAGTGTACCACGACTAACTCACATTATTGGCACCATTAAAATATTCCATCCGGCATCACGTGTCTGCCATACCGAAAGAAATGCTGCATAATGCAGCGAACAGTGTGGTGTCTCGTTTGACGGCTGTGTTGCTGAATGACGGACGGCACATAGAACATTTGTAAGGCTAGAGTTAATCCAGGATCTTACCGTCTGAAAATGTGCATAAACTGATGTCTGTAACCGACAGCGTTATCTGTTGGCCAAAATTATGTTTTTTTCCTGGAAAATAAATCCGAATTCATTTCAATTGTTTCTGTGCAAACAGAACCTCTTTATCTGCATTCGTGTGCAAATTATTGCGCTTAAAAATTTTCCTGACTTTTGGGTCAACCTGTGCTTGGCTCCTAGTAATAAAATCATTTTGTTATTCACATTTGTTTTTATTTAATGCCCCATCGGAGGTTGAAAATATAATATCCCTTGTAATTAATTGTATCGCTGATGATAGTAGCAAAAAAGAATTTTTAAAATATATAAATCCTTTTACTTCTATAATTAAATGATGGTGAGAACAGTTTAATAGGCAGGCTCTTCAGAAGATGCCAACTGCCCATTTGATTCATCCTTATATCTCAATCCCTTCTTCCAAAGCAGGGATTTCCCCGATCCCAAGATCTGTAATTCCCAAGCAGATTTTTTAAAAATGTGGGGGGAGGGGGCGTTACTAAATTTTGTATGCACGGAGGGGGTGTTCATAGAAATAAGTTTGAGAAACACTGTACTGCCTTATACCTTGAAAGTGCAAGAAGTTAGATCTATTAAAGGTAATTTTAATATCAGTAATGTTAATTTTAATATCAGTAATGTTATAAAGATGAACAATCTGCTTTCACCTCAGGACAGGGGTCGTAGTAAAATACGAACAAGAAACAGAAACTGGCCTACCCGTTACACAGCCAACGTGAACAGATTTCGATTTATGGGTCCTTAAGAAACCCATCTACACAGCGCCACGTATCCTAGAAGACGAAAAGTATCAAAGAAATGTCGCACGCATCATTCGGAGAAACAAACTACAGTGTGGTTTCATCGTCTGACAACGGCACATTGGCGAACGTTTCACCAACACCTGAAAATTTTACGAACGGTATCTTGTACATGACAGATGGCAATGGGTAAACCTCCATGACTATTTCTGCCACAATGATGGCAAAAGACGGACTACATTCATCAACTAATGAAAAAGGTTTTCCAAAGGCTGCATACAATATTCGTCGCTGCAGAAACTGGCTACTAACGTTAGTCAACACGGACTACTACAACCGAAGGTATTGGACCCAGTTTACCATCAAGTAATTCCCCTTTCTACGGTAGATAGCCTCACCATATACATATCCTCATGGATAAGGCGACGAGCCACACCTGGCTTACTTCTTCACTGGCCTATTAAGCCGAAAAAGATACAGGAATCGTAATTTCGACGAGCCCATTTTCATTCATCCCCAAGATAATTCCCAGACGCCTCAACCTTAGAATTCTGTGGCTCTGAGCTTCTTAAGAGACAGCTTGCAAATCGTCGACGCACAAAGCTGATAGATTATGGTAAGTGTGCGAAGATTTGTGAAGCAACATCCCCTCTGCAATGCTTCCCATAAGTTTGTTATAACAAGGAGTATTATAAGAACGGTATCTCGAAGCTCGAAGAGAAGCTGAAGATCAAAATCGTTCAATTTTAACTGCCTCAACCCTCTGTACTGTCCGGGACTCAAGAGAAGACCTCTTGAGTTGCACAATTCCACCAGTATACGGCAGAAAGTTTAGGTGAGTTCATTTCTAAAAAGATTGGACAGGGATATTGCAATTGTTGTCATATTTTTCTCCTGCGTCGCATGTTGTCTCCCCTCGTGTCTGCGTTGTTTTTATTGTGCGCGTGCTTCAGACAACAATTGTCGGAGAAAATTTGACAATTGCGATATCCCTGCCCAACCTTTTTAGAAATGAACTCACCCAAACGTTTTTGCCGTGTAGTGGTGTAATTGTGCAACTCAGAGGTCTTCTCTTGAGTCCCGGACAGTACGTCAGAGAAACGATTTGGTTGTGTATTATTTATATCAAAAGTAAATGAATTATTTTAGTTAGAATGCACGCCTATGATTATAATTTAGCTAACGATCCATCATATTAGGATTTCCGCATTAATTGTTTAATGCCTCAAACAAAATTCTTAAGAATGTTTAAATACATGAAGCTCACTTCTAAGTAACTGCAACGAATGAATGAGATTCGCAATTAAGAACAAAATAATACACTGCTCAAAACAATTAAAGGAACACTTGTGGAATCCCCTGCAGAGGGCGTAAATAATACTTTTTGCAATTTCATCTTCTGCAACATGAAACCTACTATCTCCCTCATAGGAAATGGTTGAAGCCAACACATTTTGCTGCCAGATGTTCTCAGAAATTTGCATAGCAATATAACCCCCCGGAAAACAAAGTGGTTACATGCCAGTATACTCTTTGCTTGGAGATAACGGTCGAACATTAGAAGGTGCAGGCATTCCTGGAACGTTGTTGTTAGTGCTCTGATATGCCACGAAGGCTTCTTGAAGCAGTAGAAGCTGCGTGAGCCGTAACATTGCTCCAAACGGGTCAATCATTTCGGACTGTGGCAAATGCCCTCAATGTGTCCTCTTCCGTCATTTTCCGACTGTGGACATGATTCCAGGCGACTGGCCAGTACACACGAAGAGCTGGGCAAGGTCGCCGACGCTCAACAATCGCCAATCAAGATCGTTATGTGCGGACTTGTGCCTGCGCCGAAGAACCTCTTTCCTGTATTCTTTAATATAAATATGCTATATCGGTAACAGCTAACATACAAGTAGAGAATGTTGAACTTTAATTATTTCATTTTCAGAATTTTTTGCAAAAATGTAAGAAATGTATAGTTAGTTTGTCATTCTAAGAGCGATATTTATTAGAGACGTATGCATTTTTATCTTATTTGAATTAAAATAGTCATTAATTTAATTTTTTTTTTCTTGAAAATGACAGGTGACAGCTTTATCGATCCTCATAACGGACAAACGTTTGCAACTATTGACAAGGACACCGGAAACTGTGCGAAACAATTCAAAGGGGGATGGTGGTATAAAGCCTGTCATGCATCGAACTTAAATGGCCAATACTTACGAGGAAAACACGAGTCCTACGCCGATGGTATTAACTGGGATAAGTGGCATGGTCTACATTACTCTTTGAAATTTACTGAGATGAAAATAAGACCGAAATTTTTTGTTCCTATGTCACATTGAGTTTGGATATTGGTTAATTTTAATTGGTCTTTGGTCATTTGTCTCGATACTGAAGATCGTAATCGAATATATAATAGCCATTAAATGATATTATCAAAGTATCCTGAGGCATTTGCGTTATTGTGTCTATATTCGGAAAAGTCCCTGCAAATATATTTTAGATTCTAAGTAAGATAAAAAAAACACATAATAAGCACTCACATAATCACTAACCTAATTTAAATAATTTGATTATTATTTAAATTTCTTAGTAATGAATTACATCATTAAATAAAAAAAAATTGCAGATTTCAAAAACATATGTCTACCTCAATAACGCTTAATTGATGAGTTATGAAAATCAGTACGTTTCTGTACCTTTTTGGTAACTCTAGGTTGTAGCAATTGCCAGCATATTTTAATTAGTGGTGAGAATCTCACAACATAGTAGCCTACATGTCGATTTATTATTATTTATGCTAGCAAGATTTCTAAAGTGCTTATTTCAACAATTCTTATTTAAAACTACACTTTGACAGCAGTAAGAAAAATGACCATTCAGATTCAAGATTAACAGCCTACGGCATGTACATTCAACCTAATTATGTAATAATTCAAGCTATTTACATAACCTTGCCGGCTTGTTGGCCGAGAGCGCTGAGGCGCAGGTCTTATCGCTCTCGCAACCAGCAAGTCGCGGGTTCGAATCCCGCTTGGGGCATGGATGTTTATGATTGTCCTTTATTATCAAAAAGAAAACCCTGTGTTGGGCTTCGGCCTGTTGGGGGCAATCCGCGGGTTGTTTACATTATAATAATTATCTTATCGAACACTTTTCTTTGGAAGTCTCTGAGTTGCCTTGGATCTAGGCATTTCTGTAACATCTAAATCTTTAATCTGCCTAAATCAGTAATGATTGATATCCGAACGTTGTATGCTACAGGAGTGTCATAGCGGCATTAGAGCTATGCCTTAACTAGCTTGGTCAGTCAAAGGTTAATACCATGGAAGGAATGGGAAGCGAAGCTCTCGATGAATGGTGAAATAAAAAACCCACTATCGGATGAGTCGAATCACAATAGAGTAAAAGTAAAATTATGGTCTGCTGGCCACGTCACCATCACGTTCCTCCTTCGATGGCGAGGCCAACGAGAAAGACAGGCCCTGGCGCGGAAAAGTCACCTGACCATAGTAGTCCGGGCAACAATCCAACCTTCATTGTTTCCAATAAAAGGAAAAATAAGTATTGTTAAAATACAAGATACGAGGGTTGTACCAAAAGTAAGGTTCCCAATGAGCTACAGCCTCGAGGGAAGGTGCTAGGCTAAATCCGACAACAGTGCCGTGCGCAGTGGTTCCCGCACTCTCGAGCCCCACTCTCGAGCGATTCCTACGGCGCTCAGTGTTCGCTTGGCAGCCGTCAGAGATGGAAGTGTTGATCGCTGCTCCCGCCAAGTGCGAGGTTCGAGCAGTAATCCGGTTTCTCCCCGCAAGGAAGTTACCGCCCGTGGAGATTCATCGGCAACTGACTGAGGTTTATGGTGAAAAGTGCATGTCCGTTCAGCACGTCCGAAAATGGTGCAGGGCTTTTGCTGAGGGTCGCACGGAAGTTCACGATGAAGAACGGAGTGGAAGACCGCCGGTTTCGGATTCGATTGCCCAGAAGATCAACAGTGAGCTGCGGAAAGATCGGAGGGTCACTGTCCGTGAACTTGTTGAACGCATTCCTGAAGCTTCCCACGGCACAATTGAAAGAACGGATTGGCGGGAGACTTCTTCGACTTAGGAATACAAAAGCTGGAGCACCGTCTTCAAAAGTGTGTCGAAAAAAATGGAGACTATGTTGAAAAATAGACAACAGTGTAAGCTTTTCAACGATGTATAAATCAATAACAATAAACAATGTTTTCTACTTGTAAAAAATATGGGAACCTTACTTTTGGTACAACCCTCGTAGATTTAAAAAAAATTCTGGGAGGAGGGAGAGGGCATGGCCACATGGCAGCAATTAAAATAATAACGGGGAATGACTAAAATTGGGAATTAGCGCTGTACTTTTTCCCTGATTAGCATTTGATGTGTTAAGAGCTTCGCTTCCCAAACTATTCTTCCATACTAATACCACGGCAGCGAAACTACAGGAGGACCTCTAGCAGTGCACCATGACCAGGGCCGGCTCTACCATAGGTGCAAGTGGTGCACTTGCACAGGGCGGCAAACTTTTAGGGGCGGTAACGGCAAGGGCAAAATTGCATTCTGCACGGGGCGGCAAAGTTGCTAGAGCCGGCCCTGACCATGACGGTTCGTCGGGAGTTCCATGCTGTAATTTACAAAGATCGTACATCTGCCCATAACATAAACATCACCAATTTCAATGCAAGGCGGCGTCCTACATGCTGCAAAGATATACTAAACTGTCAATGCTGAAATGAGAAGATGTGGTGTCATTTGAATTGCAAAATGAATTATCTCGCATCGCGTTGCTCTATCATGTAAAAAACTGCTTTGGCCTGCCTGAAATAATTTATTCAACACGTGCAACGATTGATCTGCAACCTTTCCAACCAGATCGAATTTAGATGTGGCGTAAGGCAGAGAACGATATCCATTTGAGCGAGATACTTGAACGGTGAAGTTTGGACGTACTAGACGACTGTACGCTTCTTCAGCTATTCAATGAAGGCCCGTTTGTCTATTATCAGGATAAAGCATATTGCGACAAAGCCCATGGCGTTACCGTCCGGTTCCGATATAAATACTGGATTGATTGAGAGAAGATGGTCTCCATCAGAGTGGTGAATGGTCATTGGTTACTTTCGCGTGACGTCAGATGGAAAGTTTAAAGCAGATGAACGCCATAGAAAATAGTCGGGGAAACCCTATTTTACATCCTATTTCTACAATTGTGGGCAGTAAGGACGTAAGCCACAGGAAGAAGTTCTTATTAAATGCAATAAGTACTGCTTGTGAAATCCATTTACAGTATGTTTCAGTAACAATTGCACAAGTAAACTGCAATCACAGTAATGAAAAACATCAATCATGCAGATTTAAAAATTATTTAAAAATATAACATCACTTTTCTCAGAAAATTGTTCCTAGGGGCTACGTCCTTATTGCCCCAAGCCCTTCAATTTATCACCGATATAAATGAAAAACCGTGTTATGGCTTTATATAAAGTCATTCTATTTCAAGTGGTGCAAATTTAAAACTTTGTGTAGGTGTAGTTTTATGCTTCAAATGATGTTTAAAGTTTTAATTAGTAGTTTAGGAGGGGCGCCAGGGCCTCCTGAAAAAGAGTCGCCTACACAATGCAAACGTACGCATGAATAAACTGCGAAGTGAGACTGTTGTGGAACCTTGTCAGCTATTATCCTGAAAATGGGCAACCTATGACAACTTCTGCTGCACATGATGGTTTTAGTGCAAAGTTTTGGAACGTGTTAGTTTTGTTGTTGCTATTCCATAAAGTTGCCCAAATAACCCGTTGGGTCAATTTGTGGCAGGCCGGCCAGGGGCCGAGAGGGCTAGGGCGTAGACTTTCTAGTTCTCGAGTCCACCTGGTCGTGGGTTCGAATCCCGCCGTGGGTTTGGATGTTTATGTTTATCCCGGGCTGCGTACAGATATAACTTGTGTAAAAAGCGCAAAATGACCTTAGTAGTCGACGCCAAATATTCTAATAAACCAACTAACCAACCAATTTGTGGCAGACATATCATGCTTATAACTTTGAAACCAAACTTCCTGGAAACTTGTGCTTCGGTGAGCTAATTAATCCCATCACTGCTTTTAAGCTGTCAAAGTAACAGCTATCAAGCTCACTTCATTGGCCAGACAGGCTATGTGCTGTTGAACACTAGGTTCAAATTTTACGCAGCAAATTTTGTACATTTTTAAAGCCAAGTAGAACAAAACCTAACCTAACCTATTCAAGTTCTTTTGATTACCATCGAAAAGAGCAGGCTTTTTTTTCTTTAAGAATCATCTTGTTTCATTTTGGGGTCTTGTCGTTTAAAGCCAGAAAATTGCATTGAAGTTTGTGCAAATTTATATAATGTGATAATGTGTGAATGTGATAAATGTAAATTGCATATGCCGGGAACTCAAACTATTAGTGCTAGTGATGTTGAATATCGAGCAAGTGAATTTTATTTGTGACTAACTGATATACCCGGCGTTGCTCGGGCTCTTTTTTTGATGAAAGTTTGCAATACCTGAGTTTGCAATATTAGTTTTTCCCGGTTCATGTTGGAATGTTGTGTATAGCTGAGCGAGTTTACCATAGTTCCGGAGAAACAATGTGTGGAATAATGTGTATGGCTACGAAAGTGGGAGGAAATAGAATGAAAATGGTACAATAGTTTGATCTGACGTTTTTTCAGCCCTGGCTATGGCTGTAAATTTATGTGACCTGACCTTTAAAAATTCATTTGTGTATCTAAAAATTCAACAATTCCAAAATTCTCTTCTTGGATGACGATGGATGTACATGATCATTTGTGTCTGTGTACACTGCAATTCCAACAATTGATAAACTGTTAGGAAATAAAGAAATTAAACTGGAGCAAACTGCAAGCATCAGTAAATGATATTAATTAGAAAAATGGATGGAAAAATTCTGCGACTTGGATTCTAACCAGGAACCTCGACTGTCATGGTCGACACCTCTACTAATTTGGCCATGGTTTTTAATTGAAGAGGTTATGAGTCATAACTTATGACACTCCCGTTTAAACGCGATCCCGCTATTATTTTGTCCACCAGATGGCGAAACAACGAAGATAATCAGATATACAATAGAATTCAACATATAAAACATAAGTTATTGATGTTTATTTTAAGGCATAGCTAGTTATACATTTTAAGATTTTTATCTTAAATAAATGATTCAAAATGATTCATAAAAATTTAATAAATGAATCATAGATTGCTCGTTCGCCATCTACTTCCGGTACATCTTCTGGTTCGCGCCGATAGCATTGGAACAGTTACGAGTGTCATAACCTCTTCCATTAAGAAACCATGAATTGGGCTATAGCAGACACCTGAACAGCCATGCTGTCACTAAGTGTCTTAAAGACAACCAAGTAGTCTTTACCTGATGCTTGGTGTTTGCTCCAGTTTAATTTCTTTATTTCTTATTGTGTGTTCATCAAACTTTCTGATGGTTTGGATAGGAAAAATTCACGATCTGTGAACCGGGTGCCCATCTGCCATTGGGCTTTCCTTCTTGACATTTTGGTTGTCTTTATGACATTTAGTGAAAACATGGCTGTTCAAGTGTCTGTGATAGCCCAATTGATAGAGGCGTCGACCATAACAGTCGAGGTTCCTGGTTTGAATCCAGTTCGTGGAATTTTTCCATCAATTTTTCTAATTGGTAAACTGTTGCAATTCATACTCTGCTCTCGAGGTCTTGAAGCAAAACTGGTGGATTCATCACTTGGTGTGATCTGGCAGTCGCAGTTTCTTCTGTTGACACATTTGCATCGACGGGCACAGGGTCACTCACCACTTATTTAGTTGAAGCCGTGTGCTGGAAAAATCGATACAGCACCGGGTGAAGGGGCTGCTTTCTCTGCCGCATTTCCACTGTTTCTCTGCTTAGTCTGCTTACTCTCCATAATTTTTATTTACTGCTCATTTTTAAAGCTTTTCAAGAAAATGTTAAATTCTAATAACCATCAATTCTAAGAAAAGCACAAAGGACAGGAAATAATGTATTGTTAAAATTTCCGACGCCTTCTCACTGATTCTCAAAGGAGGAAGACCCTTCCAGCTGTATGCTTACGATACTAGCGGTTAGATCCCAAGCAATTCCTTGCTTTTTGCGCATCGCGGCTAGTGGTTCTTGGGTTATCTTTAAAACCTGATACCGAAACCGCGTGTGTTACGATTGTGTTAGGCAGCTAGGTTACCGCGCAGAGATCGCAGTGCAGACGTGTTGAAGACTGCAGATGATCAACTTCAACACACAACATCTAAAGGAACGTTTCAATACTGCAGCTTGTGTAAACGCACCCTCACAACAATTTCAAACTATAATCGCCATTTACGAAATATTCATAAAATTCAACCAGTCTCTCATATCAAGGTAATTGAAAACTCATTTTTTTCAAGGTGTTTGGTGATAAAAATGTTGAACGTTACACAGAATATAGTAGTAACTAATTTTACGTATTTAATCTGGCAACTTTAATCTAAAATGTTCTTTTTAGACTTTATACTGCAAACGATTCGATATATGTGTATTTTAGTCAGCCTTCGAGATATTAGGCCTACTATCGCATCGGGCTTGAAATTGGCGTGCTGAGGCATTTTCAATTTTTGACCGCTAGTTGGCGCTCTTCAGGGATAAACATCACTAGTCTACCTCATCCCCATGCTAATTTATCCGACTTTATCTCCCAAAATTCTGACTCACGATAAAATTAAGTATAATAAAGAAAACTGTTTTTCATGGAAATGATTTTGTAGGGAAATTCTTATGATATGCTCAAATGTCTGAAGAATGGATGAACTAACCATAATCCATCCCTGATTGAGGTTTTCCTTGTACATTATCTTAAAAATTGTACTGAAAAATTATTCTTTGACTGAATTACCTTTACTCGTTTACATACAGGGTGTTTTTGAATTGAGTACAGATTTTTTGGGAGATGATAGAAGAGGTCCTTAGAAGTATTTTTTGTCATATGAACATGGGGTCCCCGCAGCTCCGTTTACTTACAATACTGCATTGAACAATCAAATGATACCGGGTTTTACTAACAATTAACACAAGCAATCTACTGTATAACTTTTAAAGTAATTGTTTGCAAAGAAATTTCAAGGTGCACGTGCTTGTTTGTTAAAACGTCTTAGGACAAACTTCGTCAAGGAGATTCCATGGTATCCAACCCCTTTGTAAAATACGATTAGTCCATATGTAAATGAACTAATCGCATTCTGGGAAAGCAGTAGGTAAAGATTTGTGTTAAAAAGTTCACTTGATGTACTTTTTACATGTGTAAAGTTAAACAAACAGTATGAATCGTTTTACATGGAATGATTATGCAGACATGCATCTGTGTCTCTGAACGTTATCCCAACAGAATTCTTCCTAATTCACGAACATTTGGTGCAGTAGATCGTCGTCTAATAGAAACAGGCGCATTCGCTCTTGATAATCATCAGCGTGGACGTCGTCGGTGGTTACGCTCCCCTGAATTAGAGGATGAAGTTTTGGAAAGGTTTAACCGAAATCCATCGACAAGTACTCGTGCGGTTGGAGCTGCTTGTGTTAATTGTTAAAAATAAAATAATCTAGGCCTACCAACGCACACTGCGTCCCGGTGTCATTTAATTGTTCAATGCAGTATTGTAAGTAAACGGAGCTGCGGGGACCCCATGTTCATATGACAAAAAATACTTCTAAGGACCTCTTCTATCATCTCCCAAAAAATCTGTACTCAATTCAAAAACACCCTGTATATGTATATCTTAATGTATTATTGATGAATTTGTCTTTACACTAGTTCATTGTATAGGTTTTCATCAGGAGCAAATGACATGATCCTTATGAGGTTCTTGTTTTCATTGTACTGAATGAAATTAATGAAACACATTTTTAACATTTTTCAAACGTGACGCTCGAAATTGAGTTACTGTTTAGTGTTGTTGGTTTTTCTTTTGAATCGAATCGTCATAGGTAATAGAAATTGATCTGCATTTATCATAATGAGCGATATATTCCATCTAAGTGAAAAATCGATTTAAAATCGGAAGTTATGATGAAAATGTTTTATCAATCACTTTAACATACACATAATACTAAACTACTTTTCATCACGCGTCATCTAGAAGAACTGTCTGCATAAAAACAATTATTGACATGTGGACCAGGGCCGGTACCCAGAAATTTTTTTCGGGGAGGGAGGGGGCTGAGGGGGGCTGGCCCAATCCAGCTTGTGGAGGGGGGGTCCCCCATGTAACAGATTTAGTTGGCATGGTCGCCGCCAATTTCTGGAGGAGGGGGGGGGGAACTGCAGCCGCTGATGTCGACCGATTTGATTCTATTGTGTTTTTCAGAAATGATGGCTCTAGTTTTTTGAAAAAAAAAAAGTCTTTCTGCAGACTCAACAGTCTCTTAGCATTGGTTAACCGATTTTGAAAAAAAACGATTTTCTTGATTCGATATCATGCAAAGCAGTAGACGATTTATCGAACGAGATCGTCCGTAGTATTATCGATTTTATTGGTACATCCAACTCAAGAAAACAAAAATCAGCCTACAACCAGTTAATGTAGGTTTCCAGCTGCTGACAGCATAAAGCAAAATTGGTTTTCAATAATTTCAAAATAAGGTAAATTTAGGAGAAAATGGAGCCAGAAACTAATGGAGAAAGTGGACACAGATCAACAAGAACGACAGGAAACCACTAATCCACATCAAATGTTTATTCAAACGTGTGCGCATTTCGGCAGCCAAGCTGCCTTCGTCAGCGTATACAGGACTTGATCAGGACAGAGAAGTCCTGTATACACTGATGAAGCCAGCTTGGCTGCCGAAATGCGCATACGTTTGAATAAACATTTGATGTGAATTAGTGGTTTCCTATTGTTCTTGTTTAAGGTAATTTTATTAAAAAGTAATGAGTAATTTAATAACACATGGCCTCTGAAAACAAGTAAGTTTACACTAACACTGAATAGCATTTCAAAGAAAACGAAATATCTCAATGAGAGAATACAAATAATATAAAGTACAAATACATACAATCGGTTAATAAAAAAATTACGTTCAAATGCTTGTTTTTTTCACTAAAATCACGAAATAATTTTATCAACGTCTCTGTAGCTTCCATAGATTTAGCTTGAATTCACCCTTGTTTTATCCCTGATGATCCCCCTCTAGCATTAAAAAGTTGAACTTCCTCTGGCACCGAGGAAAGCATTGAAATGAGAGGCGATGCGGAGGTCTAATACCTCGAAGGCCACGATTTTAGTAGACCAAGGCTCATACTAATTCAGGATTTGTTAATACTAACAGTAAATGAAGATAAAACTTAACGAAATGTTAACGCACTAGCAGCATATAGTTTTAATTTAATTTCTTATGCAAATTCCGCGTTATCCGTCACTAAAAAGTTGGTTATCCGGACCGCTACACAGAAAACTTACAGCCAGCTTTCAGTGCAGCGGTCTGGCTAACCAATTTTTAGCAACGAATAACTCTGAATTTGCATAAGAAATTGTACTGAAAGTAGAATTCGGAGGATGTGCTGCTATTGCATTAACATTTTCTTAAGTTTTATCTTTATTTTCCGTAAGTATTAACGAATCCTGAATAGTATGAGCCTTGGTATACTAAAATGCAAATATACCAACTATTCTAATGTATAGTTTAGATATTTTCAGTAGACACCTTGTGTTTAAAAATTATCTTTGCTTTTGGAATTAAATTTGGTATTTTCTTATTATTGTTAGGAATGTTCACTGAAATGCCCTCTGTGTTCGGATGTCTTTGCAAAGTATGCCACTTTAAATGCACATTTAACTCAGCAACACAATGTCAATATTGAAACGACAAAATTATCCTTTGAAACTATGGAAAATTTTCAAGACTGGAAAGAACGTGAAGAAATTCGGACTCAATCTTCTTACGTGATTTTGTTCAAAA
>JAHWFO010004193.1:1697197-1752311 GCA_023313115.1 Rhysida immarginata
AATAATAATAATAATAATAATAATAATAATAATAATAATAATAATAAATTTAATACTACATTCGAAAATTAAGGTTAAAAGTAGGATATTCTGAGTGGTTGTGAAGTTTCAGAAACTTTAATGATGAATCTAAGCAAAAATAAATCAAGTCAGCAACACTGATAAGTGTTTTAAAAACTTCTCTATTTAATAGACTGTGAGAAACGAAAAGAGTACATGTAATAGGTCATTCGTGTGACATCCGTCTGTTCTTGTTGCTGAGACTGCGTTAGACATTGTATGCTTTCTTTTTTAACCTATTACATGCACTTTTTCTGACATTGTATCAAATGGAAAAGTTTTTAAAATACTTACTAGTGTTGCTGATTGGATTTATTTTGTTTATATTCATCATCAGAGATTTCTGAAACTTCACGACAACTCAGAACTTTCTACTTTAACCTTGATTTCCGAAAACTTTTATGCATGCAATTCGTCAATTTCCTGAACTTTAATACTATGTGGCCCAACAAATACAATTCCACTAACAAACTTCCTCGGTTCCACATACTTTCCCGAAAACACATTTTAACGGAATAAGGTAGGGGTTACTGACAAAATCACAAAATCGTTAGTATCTTCATAATGGCAGCATTTCGGATAACATACTTGGGTATTGAGGTCCTCAGTCAGTTTTTCATTTTGGACGTCTACCCTTGTGACACCCTCTATACATAAATAACATTTTTTGAACAAATTATTACTTATATTTACTACTTTTAAATTGCGACTAATGTTTGAAAATGATTATTAATTTTTATGTAATACTTCGTTTAGAGAAAGGAAGTAAAATCAAAGTAAAAAAAACAAAAAAAAAAACATTTTAGCGTTAATGAATGTAATCTAAAATATGAAACTCATCCGACCAATTTTTGAGGATAAATAATATATTTAAATATTCTAATATAGATGGAAAAACTATTCGAAATTTATTCACCGAACATATACTGAACAATTATCAAACGCCCTGTTCTCAACTTCCCACTAACTGCGCAGATCTATACTATTCTGGTAAGTAAATATTTTTTACAATTTTGCGCTATCCGATTGAGAGCAATATAATCGTAAATTACACCAATATGATTCAGATATTTCTCTTGTTCAGAAAAAATAAATGGAAAAAAAGTGCAGTTTCGTATAAAAAAAATTAATTTCATTTGTAAATGTTCTATTTTCATTTATCTTATGAATTCTCTCCCTTTATTGTACCCTTTAGAGGAGCAAAAATGTTTCCTCGCCAGTTATTAAATGGTTAAATAAGCTTGAAAAATTTTTCGAATCTTTGCCAATTTAATTTTTCTTTTATTTCCATTTGGTTCAAATCCGTTACATCGAATGACGATATGGCCTGCATGAACAACAATGGATTATTTCTCGTTTATAACCACTTAAATCAAATCCTAATTTAAAATAATTCTAATTTAAATCTGATTAAGTTCCGTATGCTGGAAAATATACGACACTTTATCCGTACAAAGTCTTTTAAGCCTTAACACATCGATATAAGATAACAACCTCGAAGAATGATAGAGGTGTCTGGGCATTGCATTCGGGACAGATGACATCTCTTCGTTGTCTAACCTAGCCTAAACGGAATTTCCTGAAGCTTCTGCAATATAGCGTGCCTATCGACCATTACAAAACAGCCAAATTCACTACATCGCTCAGTAATACCGACTATATAACGATATTTCGGTGAAACTAAGCTATTCAGAAAATGGATAAGAGAATTCCGAGGAAAACAATAATTCAAATTTTTGCCAGCAAATGAAAATGTTGTCCCTAAAGTAGAAGCAATTTGTAAAAGCTAACACATCAACAATGCCGAAAAAGAAACAGTTTACATCCGATAAACTTGTTAAGATCGGCAAATTTAGGCCAGAAAGGCAAAATATTATTTCAGTTACAGCACATACGCGCGTCATCTGCTTCAATTATACAGGGCTGTGCCAAACTCCGTCTCATAATGAATTTTGAAAAGTTGCAGAATACATGCATTTGAATTAAGTATCATACAGTTAAATTATAGCCGTTGTTTCAAGAACGAAAGTTGGAATAACTGAACAAGTGAAGCAATTTTTTGCGTTGTTCAGGTAAACGAATGTATACTCCAATGAAAAAAAAACTGGGCGTTTCCAGTTAATCTTTCAATTTCTATTGTAAAACATTGCTAATTTTACTTGCAACAATGTCTAACAATTGAAATTGGAAAATTAATTAGACACGCCCAGTTTTCCTTTCATTGGATAGATTATAGATGAAATGCAAGGCTCAAGAGGGTCTTCAATTTGAACATTTGTTGCCGTAATGTTTTACTTATCTGAGACAAATGCTATAATATCGCTATATTTATTCATCTACATGCATTCTCAATCTGCGAGTTCAATATTCCCTATGAGTCACCAGTAAATTGGAAGCGTAATACAGCGTCATGAAGGAATGTAAGCGACATTCCATGTTTAAACAGGATTTTCTTACAAACACGATCTTTCAGAAATATCCAAAACTAGAAATAACACGTGTTCAGTTCGAAGGAAGGTTTATAAGTTTTTTATTTGACGTTATAACTATGAGAAATTTTGTAATTTGATGTTATACATTTTCATATGTATTTGTTTTAATGTTTTTTTCCATGGACTTAATTATAAACATTTCAGAGAGATTATTTTTTTGCGCAAGGGACTCGAGTATATTAAACTCAACTCCCAAGCATTTTCAAATTCAATTACTATTTTTCCTAGCCTCTTTTTCAATAAAGGCCCTTTTACAGTCTTTGAAACGAAGATATTGTTGCCCTTCTGATAAAGAAATTTCCCCATCAGGGTATGTTCTTTCTCTCCTAAAAGAATAACTATCAACGCAAAATGTTTGGCTTGAAGTATAAAGGATCAACTTGTTTTCTGATTTGCATAACGTTTCCTCTGGAAGATATTTGGTGGCGAAAATATGATTATTTGTTTCTGCTTCGGATTTTCTTTCTTTCCTGGATGGATTTTTTTTACCCAGTGGCTTGCATAACTACATACTAAGTTTCACTAAAATATACAATTGATTAGAGCATGCTCCAGACAACTTTAAATTATTAACACAACTCCTGATTTTTTTTTTCTGAAAGATGAATATTTTATCTAAAGTACGCAATCAAAGGTTACGTTCTAAAGTCTTCTACCATCGCTGAGAGACAGTCAACGTTCTCAAGACTTGAGATATGGTAATCATATAAAGAAAGAATTGGGAATTTAGTGAAAATAACGAATATCATAAAATCAAAACTGCTTTGGCATTCCTATTGATAGGTGTCACTTTCTGTGTGCGCAATAAATTGTGGAAGTTTAAATTGTAAGACTGTACGAGACACAGAGGACATACACTTTATTTATTATTAGCAAACTGATTTATTCATAGAAATTATATGAATAATAACAAGTTACTGAATGCTAATAAACTGGAACCTACTAACACACAGGATACCATTAAATGAATTTAGCCAATTAATTAAAGCATTAAGCGAGCTAAATTCAATTGTAAATTAAAGATTTTTAAAGTTAATATTATCACTCGTTAGAACGAATTACAGGGTGATTCAGTCAATTTCTGACCATTTCACTCGAATGACGTGCATTAGGGATAAACAATTGAAAGAATATGAGCGCCATACCGAATTTCAAAATAGCTGGAGTTTGTATTGCTGCAACGGCGCTGCATGAAAGTCCTATTATTGAAAAATGTCACCCGCTTTATCAACAGAGCAGAAATGCAAGGTTGTCGAATGGTATTTCGAGACACAATCACCTGTAACCGTGCAAAGAAAGTTCCGGAAGGAGTATAAGTGTCGAGACGCACCAGGCAGGCAAGCAATTTTGTCAAGCAATTTCGTGCCACTGGATGTGTTAAAGGCAAGAAAAAAGGCGGGAGCGAAGGTCGTGTTCGAACGGCCGAAGTTGTCGAAAATGCTCGCACAAGGTTGGTCGATTCTCTTACCAAAAAATCTGTTCCCCGCCTATCCATTGGGCTGTCGTATACCACGACGTGGAGAATTTTGAGAAAGGATTTACACCTGTTCCCGTATAAGATCCTTGTTTATCAGGAGTTAACAGACACTGGAAGACAAAGCGACAACAATTTGCGATGGAGTTTGGAGCAGAAATGGAAGCCAATCAGGACATTGTGGACAACCTGTGGGTGTCAGATGAGGCCTTCTTCCATCTGTCAGGTGACGTTATTAAACACGTCGTTCGTTTATGGGGTTCCCAGCACCCTCATGAGATCCATAAGTCACCTCTTCATCCACGAAAGGTTATGGCTTGGTGCGCGATTTCCAAAAGAGGCATCATTGGTCCGTGCTTTTTTGAGGGCACCGTAACGTGACAGGCATACCTTAACATGTTGGAAACCTTCTTCATCCCCGAGCTGCGAAGGAGGCGTATACCACTTCGACATCAATGGTTTCAACAGGATGGGGCAAGGCCTCACATCAATAATGATGTGCTAGACTTTCTCAATCAGAAATTCGGAAATCGTGTCATTTCAAACAGGTTTCCAGATCGATTCGGGGGTGGCTTTCTTTGGCCCCATACGAGTCTTGACCTAAACCCATGTGATTTTTATCTCTGGGGGTTCCTTAAAGACAGTGTGTTTACTACAGCACCAAGAACCCTAGACCAGCTGCGACAAAGCATCGTCGACTGATGCACCCTTGTGGATGCAGAAATCCTGGATAGAGTTATGAACAACTTCACCATTCGGCTGCGAGCAGTTCAAAACGTTCTTGGTGGCCACATTGAGCATATCATCAAGACTTTTCCACGGGAATAAAAACTCCGAACTGCCTAAAACAGCATACTGAAATTCTAAGTTTGTAAACATTAATGGGTCAATAAATCATAGTACTGAAATGTTCAGAAATTGACTGAATCACCCTGTATATAATTAAATGTGCGACTAAAATTATAACAAAATCTCACAATTAGAATGAGCAATGGAACTTGTGGTTAGTAACAATAGCTAGATTCCGTAATCTATACTTTGATACACTGAATATTAAAAGTTGTATTGAATTGATTTTGTCCGAAGAAAACTGATTCTTCTGAACAATGGCGTACCACTTTAACACTTCAAGGTTGGTGGCGACGCTATGCGTTTGGATTGGACTACTCCGACAGGAATAACTATAATAATGGAAAAACCAAAAAAAGAAACTATTAATTTTATACTATCCAATCCAAAGTGACACTCTGACATTATATAGGCCTATTCAAAATATCAGAAATACACGAATAGGCGAACCTAATTCGACTTTAAGCAAAAAGAGAATATTGGCTAAATAAATAAAAGGAAAATCTTGATAAAAATGTGATTTGTCCTCAGTTATATCACTTTTCTCGTTACAGCGACTATTCAACATTGTAGATTCCGTTCGCATAGGGAAGTCTTTAGTCTTTTTAGAAAAGACTGGCGCGTTAACAGTTTTCGAGCGCACAAAGTCTGTGGACACGACTTCTTCCATTCAATCCCCGCTCGTATCTCCCTCATCAAATCTCTCCTTTTTGCACGCTTGAATATCGCGCTTGTTTTTGCGTTTGTGACGCTCCCTTCCGCCTACGTAGCTTTTTTTCTGATTTGCTACTTAATATTTTTAGACCAGAATGAACGCTGCTGTCAATAGATGGCGCCTCGCTTTTTCCAACATTGCTTCTTCTAGCTAACGTTCGTCTGCTAGAAGCATTGGAGCAAAAATGTCACAGAAATTGATTTCTGTGACAATAGGTATCGTTATGTAATAGTGCTCCCGCTGGGCGGTTGAAATAGCTGTTTATTTATTGAGTGACTGTATTTAGTATCTGATACTTCGGATTTTATGTTCTGACAACCGTCTGGCTCTTTGGTAAAAATGTTCTGATTTTAGCAAAAATATATAACTTATTGACCATATTAGAAAGTGATAATGGTTTTCACTAAAACTAAAAAATTTAAGCAAACTAAGATCACCCATTTGTGATGAGAGTAACCGTCCTCATATTATTAGTAAAGTTAAGAGAAGTGATTGGCCAACTATTCTATTCTGTTAACCGTCATGATTTTAATATATGATTTGGATCTTCCTTTTGTTAGAAGCTTTGTTTCAAATCTGGTGGGAATGATTAAAGGGCAAATGACACCAAAAATATCGCTATCGAGATAATAAATAATCAGGAAGAATGTAACATAAAAAAGAATACAACAAGTGTTTATGGAAAAAGGTTACAAATTTTTTAGAAAGAGGTAACAAAATAAGCGAGAAACCAACTTTTCTATGCCTCTTCATAGAAAGATGCGACCAGTGAAGACAGCCACTGCTGAACACCGTTTTTTAGTCGTCATCGCTGTCAAAGCGCCTTCCTCCAATATCACGTTTCAATTTCAAGAATAAGTGGTACTCAGAAGGTGTGAGATCGGGGTTGTACGGCGGGTGAACGAACTGCTCCCAACCGAATTCTTGAATAAGGTTTTCAGTGACCCCAGCAGAATTCGGTTGGGAGCATTTCGATCACCCCCGTACACACCGATCTCACTCTTTCTGACTTAAAAACACTTTCCGGAAATGCCTCGTATAACTATATGAAGTCAAGTTCCGATTTGGTGTCATTTGCCCTTTAACTATTGATGTGGTCAATTGTGTAAATCGTTTCACTATCCTTTGATACGGTACTCACAGGTAATTCATGCAAATGAAAATTTTACACTTAATTAAATATCTAAATCAAGAAATCGATGTAATTTCATTGTGAGAAATAATAATTTTGTATCCTAATTTTGAAAAGTAAGTAAGTAAGTAAGTAAGTATCCTAATTATAGAAGAATGTCTTCTATATTGTAATTTATTGGCTTACCACTCACTAAGAGTGGAGACCTATGTGTTCGGCTCCTCAATTCTAAATTCTTTTTCCTGAAATTGACTTAAAAAGTCATGATTCGAAAAGATGTTGAAATTTTCAAAAAAAAATTCGTCTATACGAATGTATGTACGCGTATGACCAATTTTTTGCAGCCAACTCCTCTGGAACATCAAAAAGCATAACCAATTGAAATTAACGCATATTTAAAAGGCATTTTAGATTGTCCCGTGACGTAATTTTTTAAAGAATAAATCATTAGATGGTCAGTGAAAATTTCTTTCCTATTTTTCATCAGTAATTTTTTTATTATAATTGGTTAAGCCTTTTTAGAGATATTAATTTTTATCTAAAAATGAAAAATTGGTTTTAGCGTTTATACCAGCGAACAAAACTCATTAAACTCTTTTTAAGGCGAAATTTTTTGTAACTAACTTGTTTGGCCTTTTTGGAGTTATTAAGGTACCCTTTCCCCAAACCACCACCTCTTTGAAAAAAAAATCTTTTTTTTTTCATTAAAAAATTAATACGTAGTAATAGGGTTCATTAAACTATGCACTGACGTATTTTATATGAAGATGGGCTAAGCCTTTTTAGAGATATTAATTTTTTTCTAGAAATGAAGATATGGAAATGTCTTCATTTATTTCAGCGACCCAAAAACAATAAAAATGACATGAACAGACACCTGTCACTGAGACGAATACTTTTGTAAAGAATTGTTTGTATGCGAGGAGCCATTTTGGAGTAATTAAGGTTTTAAGGTAACCCACTCTCCCAAACAGAAAAAAATTCTTTTTTGAATCCGTTTCATGGCCAAGAGGGAGGCCTGTGTGTATGTTCCATTCCGTCATTTCAATTTATTTTAAAATTGATTTTATCCTCTGCAAAAAGCACACCGAAATGGTAATGCGATTTATTTTTTCAGGATATAGAATATCCGGCGTCTATATGATATTTCCTAAACCTTGGATGAAGGTAAAACATATTCAAGTTTTTTGCGACATGGAAACTGACGGAGGTGGTTGGACGGTAAGTAAGCAAAAAATTTATTATAAACTAATAACTGAAATAAGAAACTTCTTAATATAAATGCATCATTATCGACGCAATTGGCGACACCTTTGAATGTATTCAAGGAAAATAAATAAATCGCTGGGATTTGTTGATTAATTCAAATGATTGAAAAAAGAAATAAAATTCATGTTTAAAATTAATTCAATCTACACTGCAAATTAATTTCGAGGTTAATTTTTTCATTTTGTTCAAAGACCAAAAACTCTCATTGAGAGAAAGTATGACCAGAACGCATTTTGTGGCTTTTTAGAGAACCAACTAAACAAGAAATTTTACTGCTCAGGTATTTCTAAAGAGCCATAATTCGTTCTGGCATTTTAGAATCGCCAAGAGGTGAATTCATTGTCGGGTGTGTTAAAGACGCACACAACGCGTTTCGGCATTGAAATAATAAACACAACTCATCGTGGTTTTTCCTTTTATGGCTACGATGTAATGCGAGAAAATTTTAGAACGTAATAATTTATGATAATGACTTTAAATAAATTTATAATAATTTATTATCAAAAGTATATACAAGATGGTCTTAATTATAAACATATGTATACACTCATGATTATTATATTTTACTCTTTATGATACAGTAAAATCCCGTTACAACGTACCTCACATTAACGTACATTTCAGAATAACGTACTAATTTTACATTCCCTTGGTTAAATTATCCCTTCAGTACAACGTACATCATTCACATGTCTTGCTCTGACTGGTCAATGCAGCCCATGGAAAGTTGCAACAGGGCCAATGGGCTAATTAAGCCGAGTTCACATAACATTGGTTGGTCAGTGTAGCATATATAAACCCGGAAATCTCTGCATGCTACTCAGTCGGGATCCAATTTGTGCTGCAATTAGATTAGAAACCTTCACTTGACAAACGATTGCCCATCCAGTGTTGCCAAGTCAGTGACTTTGTCACTAGATTTAGTGACTGTTCTTTCCAAAAGTGACTTTTTAGTGACTAAAATTTTTTAGTGACTTTTTTTTTTCAAAAGGGACTTTTCAGTGATTAATATTTTATAGATAGTTTTCCTAAAGTAGCAATAAATAAAAGTTTTTGTGTGTTTTTAATCACGGTGAAATTATTTATTAATGGTGAATGATATAAAAATCCATTGAATCAATGGAAGATTAGAGCAGTGATGACGTCATATCATTGTTTCTGCTCCTATGTTCGTATTGTAACGGATACGGTAGCCAATCTGGTTTCGAGAATTGGCGCTGGCCTCCCTTTGGTCCTTTATTTGTATGTCTGGAGTATATATAAACTTGGTGATCGTAACAAGGCCGTTGTTAGGTTAGGTTAGGTTAAGGGTCCCACTCGTTGTTAAGGGTCCCCTCAGGTTTCGAAGACCCCGTCATATTCTGGATGTCTGCTTTGATGACGTTAACAAGGCCGTCTTCCCCAACTATTGGATCTTTTAGATCCTGCTGATTTTTGGGGACTCTATTCGGCAATCTACAATCTGACACTCGTCCCTTCTTGGGGCTTATTCTCTGGAGGACTAAAGAGGTTCATCAGGCTTCTCTCCCAGTTCAAGTTCAGTGTACCTCCTCTGGTTTACTCTTTGGGCGAGCGTGCAAAGTGAGCTTGGCTCCTGAACCACTCGCGTCTTTCTTTTCGTTGGAAACCTCTTACTTCATAATTGTAAGTAGACTTTTTTTCATAATCACAGTTTTTAGGTTATCTTCTCTCTCAGTTTTTTCTATCAAGATAGATTTTTTTGCTGCTTATGGTCAGGGAAAATAACGTGATCAACCAGGAAAAGTCAGGGAATTTTACAAATTTTATATTTAGTAACTTTTTAGTGACTTTTGGCGACCGTTTTAGTGACAAATCTCGTTTTACACTTGGCAACACTGTGTCCATCTTCAATATGGTAAGATTATGTGTTTGTTAAGCATAGTGATGCACCAGAAACATTTAACTTCACAATGTCTGATATGGAGGACTTTTTGGGGAGGCAAATTATAGAACGAAACCAAACGGCCAATACAGATTTTTTTTTAAAAAATTAATGTAATACTACATATTGTATATGCTAAAGTGTATTTGTATTGAATAAAATAAAATGCATTCATGTATTATTATGTTTTTCTATGAATATATGCATTGTTCACAAGCCCCCCCCCCAATTTCAGAATAACGTACACCTCAGAATAACGTACAAATTTCCAGGTCTCTTGAAGTACGTTGTAACGGGGTTTTACTGCACAAATATATATTACAATATGTTTGTGCAAGAACACTAAAATTTACAATTGATATACATTGATTATTTCGAATGGGATTTTGCATTTTTCGGTATGCATATTTGTTAAAATTGCAATTTACAAATGTTGATTTCAATAAATTATAAGTGAGGCTCACTAAAGAGATAGTGAACTGGTTAGCACATCAAAAGTATCATATGAACTCAGTGGAGAAACAAGCCAGTCAAATAGATCAGGCTTGTAGCTATGGAGTTATTGAAGCCCCAGTTTCTCGTATTGTCGGACATTCATGTCTTTTGTTTATCTCAAACACTTTAGTTGGATCTTATGACACTTCCTTAACTTTTGGCTTCACATGCAGAGCTTTATTCTGTCACACTTTATGCCAGCAAAATTCCCTGGCAGTTTTTCTGTTAGTCTTGGCTGCTAGTAACACTGTCCGGAAGCGTTGGCAAGTCATACGAACCCACGACCCCTGAACAAACTCCCACACTACACGAAGATTTATTGGAGAGGATTGAGTTTAGGTGAGCTAGCTGGCTAGGGAAGCGAGGACACGTTTGTGGAGTGTTCGTCCAACTATCTGGATACAATTCGAGAACGATGGCACGGTGCAGTGTCTTGTTGCATGAAGAGGTCTCCATCGGGACGTTGAAGACGTACAAACCAGAGCACCTGATCGTCAAGGATATCCCGATAACGTTCACGTGTGAGGGACGATATCCCACTTACGAGGGTCCCATTTCTCTCTCCAGACGTGTATGCCACCTCCAACAGCTGGAGGAGTACCCTGCTGGAAAGAACGGTCCATCATTTCATATGGTTTGCGCCGTACACTTATACTGACATCCCGTACCAAAATGAATCTCGACTCATCGGTCCAGCCAACTTTTTTCCACATGCTTGGGGACTAGTCACTATGCAACACGCTGCGACTTCCGAGATGGAGTGACCCATTCGTCGGGTCCCGACAATTTACCTACGATCAAATGAGCACAGATCTTTCGTGTTACCATACCGCGTCTGATTATTACTGATTCATGTTACATCACTCCTTAATTGTCGGATCGCTGCTTACGTCATTCCGTTTCCGTTGCTAGAGCTGCCCACAGCATCGCATTTGCATAACGTCAGCTGTACCTAATTCGATTTCTCTTCAGTATATTTCTGTTTATCAAGTTCTCTATTACTCTTTCCCAATCGTCTAATTTATAAAAAAATAAGATGAAAAGATAAAGTATACAAGAGTTTTATTTCCACTTCTTATATTTGTATAATAATGTGCAAATATTTATCCTTGCATACCAAGTTGAACACCATCGAATGTTCCATAAATTTTGATTTCTTTTTATGAACGACCAGGAAGTGCTAAAATTCTTCTGTTTTATGTCTTTAAATAATTTGAAATATTTTTACGCGTTCCAATGTTTTTATTTTTAAGATGTAAATTTAAAAAGAGAGAAAATTTGGAAACCGCGAGAAAAACTAGCGTCGCTTATTTTTTTATGTTCTATGATGGCATGTGCTGTTTCCAGGTCGCCAAACAGTCAAGCCGTGTTGCAACAACAGCGAATGTTTAAATCAATATTTTCTACTGATACTACTTTCAATTAATTTCTCCGTACCGCCGAACATTGACATACTATCTTTCAAGATGCTGCCAATGCTTCGAAGTCATTAGCCAATAGTCAAGCGAATAATTGTCGTCTTTAACAATCACGACAAGAATTTGCGTCGTGGCATTTTCTAAAGGATAGAATGCGTTTTGGCCCTTCACAATTTCCATAACGTGAAGTTCTTTGTGGTTGTTTTTTGAAATCCACAATACGCACTTAAAGTGTTTTTTTATCGCACATTGCGTTTTCATAAGATCATGTTAATTTAATAGCCCTCTTTTATCTTATAGATTAGGACTAGCTGTACATAATCAAAGAATTCCTGCTTCCAAGGGGCTAATAAAATTCTATTATTTTTTTAATTAGCTATTGTAATTGTGTGAGTAGGAATGAGCCAAAGAGATTTATATTCGGCCATCGTGTTTGCAATGTACGAAAATGAAGCGAGAGAGGATGATAAATGGTAATGTGATGGGAACCGAGAGATGCCAGATGTAGCCATCCATCCAGAGATGAGAGGGAAAATCCTGTCAGAGAGAGAGAGAGAGAGATAGGTTACTGTGGTCTGTACCTCCTCTTGAGGTGTTAGCCCGCCTTTTTACTGGCTATTATGCTCGCCTGGGGACCTGGTCGAGAGAGAGTCACCAATGAAGCGAATGTTTTGGGCCCTCGTCGGTCGATCGGACTAGGGAAGGGAAGAATACAATATAAGCCTCCTTTCTATAATCTTTTATGCTCAAACTGTTAAAAGAAATGCATAGTTTATAACATTATGTTTCAAACTCAGTCATCAACTTTCTAACCCAGCTTAAAAGTGAAGTTTTACCCGAAAGACTGATTTTGCATATAATATCAAATAGCTGTCGCGATTCTAAGAACGTGCCTAACTATTATCACTATTAACTGCAAAGAACTGCAAAGAAATAGCATAAAATAACCTTTTTTTCTCTTTCTAGTTAGCTTTCCCCTTCTTCTCTTTCTAGTTAGCTTTCCCCTTCTTCTCTTTACTAATTTGTACCATTGCCTTAACCCTGTCCTCGCTGAATTGATGGCTTTCTTTTCTGAGGCTCCGACAGATATTCCATAGTTAGGCTCAAGTCAGCACAGCTCTTGCTGGATTCCTTCATCTTCCCTCTCCCTGTTCGTGTCTCCGCTCACCCCACCTCTTCATCCTTGTCCTTTCTGCTCCTCCTTCCTTCTCAAAGTAAGTTATAATCGAAATTTTAAATATGCTTATCACTTTAGTTACTGCATTTAAATAAGAAATCACTAATGAATTAGATGCTATAATAAGATATCAATGTATAAAACCAAGGAATACTATGATAGATTTTCTGAAAATATATTCTATTTTAGTGAACTATCTTGTCTATGTAGTATTCAAAATATTTTATTTCTAAGAGTCAAAGAGCTAATACAACCCCTGGCAATAAGTATTTGTTCATGATGAATAAATGAGCTGAGGGAAAACTGATTATAAAAAAATAAAAATTATGGAAGAACTAAAGATATTTTTAATATTGTAATTTATTCCATTGCTTTCGGAAACATTGTAAAAAATAGAGCAGTCCATAATGTAAAAATAAAGGATCATAAACAACTATTATTTGAATACCCTCTAAGGTAAAAAGTTTCTTTCAGGGACATCATGGAAATAAGTACAGGTTCTTTATTATTAAAGTTCCATTTTTACATGGCCATAAAAAAAAACTACTGGACCAAACGCAATATTATACAGAGGGCATGGGAAGTTCATACCCACCAAAAAAAAATTAGTTCACCACCAGCATGGAATGGCACTCGATGCAATATTCGTATACGAAATTAGACACGAAGACACAGGTTAACAAGTCTTTAATCGTTACTAAAATTAGTTACATGTTGAATGTGGCCTCCACCATTTACATTGTAAAGCGCATGTGCATAAACCACATTGTTAACCTGTGTCTTCGTGTCTAATTTCGTATACGAATATTGCATAGAGCGCCATTCCATGCTGGTGGTGACGTTTTGAACTTATTTTTGTTTTTGGTGGTTATGAACTTCCCATGCCCTCTGGTTAATATTACCAAGTATTATAGCTTTTGGTCCAGTAGTTTTTTTTTTATGGCCATGTCAAAATGGAACTTTAATAATCAAAATGCCCTGTATTTGTTCACTGCTCGTGAACAATGTCAATACTGACCTTTGGCTTCGTCACAGCTTAAATTCTTTTTTGGTGTTAATTGATATAATGGATCCAATTCTTTCCAAAAACTTTGAATTGTATCTGAGAAATCCGATATATTTTCTTTTTCAATTCGGCCCGCAATTTTCAATTATATTCATATTTGGGCTATTTGCCGGCCAATCCATTGCTTTAATTTGTGTCTCTTTCAAAAATTCTTTGTTTTTTTTTTAGTACGATGCCACGGCACATTGTGATCTTGGAATACAACGGGATCGTCTCCAAATTTATCTTCGATTGTTTTGATCAGAAATGTGTTTAAAATGTCAAGAAAAACATCTGCAAAGAGGCAATATACACTGAGTGAGCATATTATGACCATCTGACATGTTTATGCAAATGCGCGCACGGACGCCGCCACAATGCTGCTAGCGGGCCGGACCAATATGAAAAGGGAAGCTGAGTGTCATCGACAACAGTAGACGTGTTCCATTCTTCAACTATGGGTAAACGACGCGATTTAACAGCCTTCGAAAGCGGATTGATTGTAGGTGCTCGGAGCTATGGAGCGAGTATCAGCGAAACAGCAGCATTCGTGGGGTGCTCAAGAGCACCCGTCGTTAAAGTATTTAAAGACTGACCGGTTAGCCGGAAGACGGGGTCTGAACGTTCGCGTTGTGGCCGCCCGCGGATGTTGATGATCGGACAGAACGGAGACTGTCACGACTGGTAAAGTATAATAGAAGAGCAACTGTGCATCAAATCACTGCTGACCTTAATCAGGGGTCCTTCAAAACGGTCTCTGAATGCACTGTCCGCCGCACACTGCATCGCATGTGATACGGAAGCCGAAGACCTGTCCGCACATTTTTGTTGTCTGCAGCCAACAAGCGGAAACGACTCCAATTCGCTCAGGAGCACAAGGACTGGACTATCGAGCAGTGGAAACAAATCATGTGGTCTGACGAGTCACGATTCCAGTTACATCATGCAGACGGCCGCGTGAGAATCTGGCGGAAACAGCACAAAAGCAAAGACCCCGAATGCATGAGTACAATCCTTCAGGCCGGTGCGGGCAGTGTTATGGTCTGGGGAATATTTTCCTGGCATACGTTGGGTCCGTTAATACGTTTGGATGGCACAGCATACCTCCGTATCGTCGCCGATCAAGTCCACCCTGTCATGTTCATGGCGTACCCCAATGGAGATGGCTACTTTCAGCAAGACAATGCGCCAGGCCACAGAGCTCGTATTGTGCAGGAGTGGTTCCAGGAATATGACGGTGACTTTACCTTACTTCGGTGGCCCCCACAATCCCCAGATCTCACTAAAATTTAGCATTTGTGGGACGAAGTCGAAGTTGACCGATCCACCACCGTCCAATCTAGCACAACTCTAGATTCTATCCATTTTCTAGCACAACTCTAGATTTCTATCTATTTGAGTGCTATCCATCAGGCATGGCGTCAGATTCCTCCCACCACCTTCCAACATCTCGTTGAATCAATACCACGAAGAATCACCGCAGTAAAAGGCAAAAGGAGGCCCAAGGAGATACTGACAGGGTGGTCATAATAATATGCTAAGAAATGCCTCTATGGCTTCTTGGCCATATGTCTAAGACGTCCAGCATTGTGTTTCTGGGCCATATATCGAAGATGTATGCCTCTAAGGTTTCTCGAGCAAGAGAGGCAATGGTTTGAGCAAGAGCAGGAGACAATGGTTTAAGCAAGATCAAGAAACCATGGTTTGAGCAAGAGCAAGAGACAATGGTTTGAGCAAAAGCAAGAGCATTTATTAGGTGCTTTAGCATAAAAGCTACTTATAAGAATGCGCCAATGTGCCCTTGGTCTGTACGTTTATCCGGCCCTCCGCCGTTTGCACGATAACTTGAAAACAAATTAACTTTTTCAAATTTCTGTTTTCAGAAATATGACCATCAAAGTCTTAGCTCGGCCGTATCAACTTTTTAGAATTTTTCGTGGACCCCTTCAAGTCGAATTCACGTGCTAAAACAGTGAGTGGAAAAAATACAAAGATAATGGCAGGTCATATAACAATCTACAGGGTGATTCAGTCAATTTCTGACCATTTCAGTACTATGATTTATTGACCCATTAATGTTTACAAACTTAGCATTTCAGTATGTTATTTTAGGCAGTTCGGAGTTTTTATTCCCGTGGAAAGGTCTTGATGATATGCTCAATGTGGCCACCAAGAACGTTTTGAACTGCTCGCAGCCGAATGGTGAAGTAGTTCATCACTCTATCCAGGATTTCTGCATCCACAAGGGTGCATCAGTCGACGATGCTTTGTCGCAGCTAGTCTAGGGTTCTTGGTGCTGTAGTGAACACACTGTCTTTAAGGAACCCCCAGAGATAAAAATCACATGGGTTTAGGTCAGGACTCGTAGGGGGCCAAAGAAAGCCACCCCCGAATCGATCTGGAAACCTGTTTGAAATGACACGATTTCCGAATTTCTGATTGAGAAAGTCTAGCACTTCATTATTGGTGTGAGGCCTTGCCCCATCCTGTTGATGTCGAAGCGGTATACGCCTTCTTCGCAGCTCGGGGATGAAGGTTTCCAACATGTTAAGGTAAGCCTATGACGTTACGGTGCCTTCAAAAAAGAACGGATCAATGATGCCTCTTTTGGAAATCGCGCACCAAGCCATAACCTTTCGTGGATGAAGAGCTGACTTATGGATCTCATGAGGGTGCTGGGAACCCCAAAAACGAACGACGTGTTTATTAACGTCACCTGATAGATGGAAGAAGGCCTCATCTGAAACCCACAGGTTGTCCACAATGTCCTGATTGCCTTCCATTTCTGCTCCAAACTCCATCGCAAATTGTTGTCGCTTCTGTCTTCCAGTGTCTGTTAACTCCTGATAAACATGGATCTTAAACATGGCGCCGAAACTCCAAAACTATCTCAAAAGATAGAGCACCTATCCTATTTCCTGCTAGCATGATCACATCGTTTATTTTACACACAGTTTCTGAAATACAGGTATTCCTGTAACTCATCCTGTAGATTGCCTCAAGTATCTTTCGAAAGGGCTGTGAGTGTACAAGAAAGTATGAAGACGACGCTGCGATGATAGCAGGATTAGAGAAGACAATAGTGATAAAAGTAGGATCAAGTGTCATATTGAGAAGGAACATTGATGTAATTAGTTCTATCGGTGTTGTACAAGGTTTGAAACTGGATCCTGAGGATAAGAAAACAAAGTTAAAAAGATAGTCATACAAATCCAAATAAATAAGTAAATTGCAGGAAACAGCGAAAAACTAGATAAAGAAGAAGACGACGTCGTCGTCGAAATGCGCATACGGACAATAAATAATGATGTGGACATAGTGGTTTCTTTATTTATTTTATACTGAGAGTAATACAATTCATTAACGGAGTTACTCATAAACTCGCTTCAGTTAGGAGTAAATTTGAAATAATTAATAGGATATATGTGCAGCGCAAACAATACATATGTGGCATTTGCTATAAATATAACATAAAAGTCAAGGCCTTAGTTTGAACAGCCCACTTATAGACATAGGCTCTTCGGTATTCTCGTGTGTGTCAAGCTTACTTAGCATTATTAAGAGTAAAAAGTCTGAGCAACGTGCATCTAATTAATATTGATTATTACAGTAGTGTCAAAGTTCAAGAATCCGCCATAACGAGGATAATCGACTCAAATGGACATACCGCACAGATTTGCCAAAAATAAATCATTCAAAGCCACCGAGAAGGGCCAATAAAGACAGGGAGTTATCAAAAAAGGGGGCTATGCTAAAGCTGGGGGCTGATATCAAAAAAGGATGTCAGGGAATGGAGGACCACTTACAAAAAGAAGTGAAATCCCATCAAAAAATATAGCCAAGTCTCGCGACTCGTTAGCCGTAAAAAGTTGTGAGATCTCATGTAGGGCCAAGTCTAGTGCTCTTATTAATTCTGACACTTTCGTTACAAACCACTCCAAATCATTACATCTTTAGTTAAAGAACATTTTGTGACTTGGCAATTACGCAGCCCAGTTCCCATATACAGTATATGCAATCCTTTATTAATAAACGTGAATATTAAAATGATAGCATCAGATGTTGTTAGGTAAAAAAAAATTATTATTCCTGATTACAGTAGTGTCAAAGCGTAAGAGTCTAGTGAAGCTTACGTAGCGATATCAAGATTAACAAGTCTGAGCAGACTGCATCTAATTAATATTGACGATTATAGTGTCAAGCTCAAGGATCAGCCATAATTGAATGCAATCAACGTGAAAGCAGTACCGCCCAGATTTGCCCAAAATAATTCATTCGAATCACAGGAAAATTATTCATATCTTACAACTTTACAACGCTATGTAAAAAAAGTTAAATTTAATTCCACGCAATAAATACATATACGTTCAGTTCCCATATAAATATTTATTAATAAACGTGAATATTAAACTATAAGCAACAGCCATCACATTCTCGTGCTGCGTAATTGCCAAGTCACAAAATGTTCTTTAACTAAAGATGTAATGATTTGAAGTGCTTTGTAAATGAAAGTGTCAGTTAATAAGAGCACTAGACTTGGCTCTACATAAGATCTCACAACTTTTTACGGCTAACGAGTCGCGAGACTTGGCTACATTTTTTACATGAAATGTTTTTGATGGGATTCTGTTTTCAGAAATATGACCATCAAAGTCTTAGCTCGGCCGTATCAACTTTTCGGAATTTTTCGTGGACCCCGACAAGTCGAATTCACGTGCTAAAACAGTGAGTGTAAAGAATTCAAAGATACTGGCATGTCATATAACAATCGATTTGTAAAGAAGGAATATATTGTTACTTTCTGTTCATCTTTTAAGCATTATTGACATCGGCGCGCGCACGTGAAATCGCTTTGTCGACGCACGATTGCTCAAGTGCTCATAATCTAAAAGCTTATTATTAGGTAGCGGAAAAATGGAGCTGCTTATCGGTTTAATTTTACACACGATTTGAATCACCCTTCGGCCGCCCAGGTGGCGAAGTGGCTAACACGCTGACTTCTGAGCCACTGGGTCGTGGGGTTGAGTCCCACCACGGGCATGATTGTTTATGTTTGTTCCCCTATATTGATGATCCTATGTATAAAAGCGTATTCTACTGTATATGGTATGCATATTGAAGAAATAAAAATGCAACTTCTGTATAAATATCGTTGTTATATCGCATAATTTCTGATCAGCTAGTCTCCTTACTTCCTGGAGATGAAGGCTGTGAGAAGAAGAAGAACCACCCTTCATCATTTCTACATTTTTTGAAGTAGAAGGTTGAAATTCGCAAAGTAGCTTGCTATGGACATGTGCACCTTCACTATTTAGTTTGGTTTTCATTAGCCCACTAAGGTCGGAGTTTTGGGGGTGAAAATTAGAGGGGACCAAAAGGTCTAGGTGTATTTATGCATATAAAGGAGTGAGATTCTGTATGCAGATTCCTATAAGCAAGATCTCCATTATACGGGGTGTTTCATAATTGGTGTTCCGTCCTTAGGTCCAAATAACGGCTCAAGGGGAACAGGTGGGGGGGGGGGGAATGAATATTGATTAATTGGTTTTGATGTCCACTAATTCCGAATAAGAACATTTAGCGTCCCTTGGGGTGAAGGGGTAAATTTTGAAAATTTTAATTTTGTAGGGGTAGTGGTTAGACCCCATGTGTTATTTAGAAAGTTGTAGACCATCATGTAAAATGTGGGTTTGGCAAAAAACCCGGTGAAAAAATCTCATGCCTTGCCCCCTTTATCGAGTGGGCAAAGTGAAAGGTATGGCTAGCCGATGTGGACAAAAAACCATACTTATTAGAAAACAGTAGGGCCTACATTTGGAAAATTAATGAGAATGAATGGGTCGGTACCCTGAAAAGCTACTAAACTCGAACGGGCTTTTCCCCCCAGGAAAAACATTATGAAATTTGAAAACTGTCCCCCTTTATGAGTTTTTCTGTTTTTGTCTACATTAGCTAGCCATACCTTTCACTTTACCCACTCGATAAAGGGGGCCACTTGCCTTCCCCTACTCGGGGAGGGGGGGGGGGGGGTTAATTTATTTTTAATAAATGTATAACTGTATTTCTGCTTCACTGCTAAAGCTCCTCCTTGGAATGTTTACAAGTTTTTATTTTGAATACGGTCCATTGTCTATTTCCATAGGTTTTCCAACGAAGAGGCGAATTTCGAGAACCACATACAAATTTTACACGTGGATGGTCTGATTATGCCAAAGGATTTGGAAATTTATTTGAGGAATTCTGGTTAGGTAATAAATCAGATGGAATATATATATTTAATTAAGCATTTCAAATCATTCTCATCAAGATTCCCAAAATTAGATCTTTTAAATAATAAAGAGTTTTACAAATATAGAATTTCAAAAAGAAAGTGCAAATAGCGTAGCAGTTATTCTTCTTTGGATTGCCTTTACATGACAAAACACACAAATACCATAGAGAAGAGGTTTCGATTACCGGCTCATACGCTATATTGCATTATAATCAATATATGCGAATATCTTAAAAAATTGCATGCAACATATCGAGTGGAGAGAATGATGCTACCGAGTTTTCTATACATAGCGCCATTATCGGTGAAACCAATATCAACTTCATTTTTCCGAAACAAGACTATAATTTTTTTCCAAAAGTAAATATGAAGATTTGAAGTGGTGCTGGCGCTTGGCCACCTTATTTTATACGAGTTATTTTGAAATTGCACATAGACGATTACAAAATTTAGAAAGAATGATTAAAAAAAATGAAATATACGCCGGTGCATGCGTTTTGTCATCGGTTGCGCTAGTCTAAGTATTTTCCCTGGTGGAATAACGTTACGGAGTATGATCAAAAATACGGTGAATATTGCTCCCAAGAGCTATCAGCGGATATAGAGGGAAATGCAGCACATATTTCCCCTCAGCGTGCGGCATGTTTCAAATTGTTCGGTGTATTCAGTCCGATACGAACTGCAGGAGAGTGAATGTCTGCCTCGTAGTGCTGTCATATTCATGGACCACGAGTAATGAATTAGCATGAAATTTTGTTTCAAACTACGAAAGATTGCTATAGAGACATAAGCAATGTCGACAGCAGTTTATGATGATTCAGCAATGACCCTAAAGGCTTTTTTACAAATGGTTTGACCAATTCCGGAAGGGCTGTGAAAGTGCTAAGTTGAAGAGAGATCAGGACGCCCATCAATATCCAAAACCGAAGAGAACGTTGACAAAGTGAATGAAATAATTCAATCAGATAGGCGATTGTCTATCTTCGAAGAAAACGACCCGTAAACGGGGCGAAGGGGTCGTTGCCATCCATCGATTCTGTTTCGGAAGTTTTTGCCAAACAAAAGCATTACTGTGTATCCCACCACCGTATTCTCCTGATATGACTCCTTGCGATTTCTGGCTTTTCCCCAAGATGAAAAAGGCCACGAAATATTTTGACACAATTGAGGAGATCCAGAGTGTCGCGACAGCATAACTAAAGTCAATCAAGAAAGAAGACTTCCACGACTGTTCAGAAAGTGGCAAAAACAATGGGATAAGTGCATGCTAGCAAAGGATACTATTTTGAAAGAGACTTATGCCAATGTAAATAAAGCATTCACCGTATTTTTGATCACATTTCATAATTTTGATGACGCTCCGAACGAGGCTATCAGTCACTTCATTAGGCGAATAATCAGCAACTGCTATACACAAACTTTGTAACTTTTTCCTAATTCATTTATTTAGAATAAGTCTAATCCACTAAATTATTTCTATGGAGTATTCAAAATTAAAAATCAATTATTATTTTTAGCGGTACTATGAAATTCAGGTCCTCCAGGCTGCTTCCACTCAATATCGGAATGAAAACAGATTAATTTCAATTCATAGCTCCAAAGCACTTTCTTGTGCAGATCAAGTGCCCAGTTTACAGGCTATTTGAACGCCCTTTTGTCACCGTCATTTTCGCAGGCCAGCCTGGGGGTTTCCTTCACTGGCAGTACCTGCATTGCCATTTGCATATTACATCACCAACTATTGATTTCTGATGGCGCAATTGAGTAGCGGTGACACGTTTTGACATGACAGCCCACAAGGAGATCTCTCAAAAACACTCAATTCCCGTTCGTATTGTCATGCTGCCTCTATTCGATTTCCACGATCATCCAAAGTGTTTTGCTTATTCAAATCGGAGTCGTCCTCTTATTTATATTTTCTTTTTTTATCTTTTTCGAGGCCATTCATGCGGTACTAAATTCGCGCAATAAACATAGAAGATAAAATTTTGATTTCTAATTTTTATTGCTGAAATAATAGTTTGATCTTTTTATGAGTCTTCCTCTTATTTGCATTCAACAAAATCGCTCATTCTAACTGATGATAAGAATGAGTGGGCATTGGTGGATAGTATAGAAAGTTTGTTTCAGTAAGCGATATTATGCTTTTTCCCTGCGATTACATGAAAGTGAATAAAAGTAATATTTGTAAATGGATTAATAAGTCTGAGGTAATAAAATTTTTCACATAACTGCATCTTAAGTCTATCTGGATTAATTCGCAGTATTTCAATTTCGATGATAAACAAATGACACTGTTGATTAAAGAAGAATTGATCTACCTTATTTAAAACTGATCTCCTCTGTTGATCTATTTTATTTATAAATCCTGGTTTTACTGACTTGAATTGAACTAATACTGGCGTTGGATTGTTGCTAGCACCCAGATGGTCAGGTGACTACCAGGCAATGTTTTAACTTTTCCATGTTCAGACCTGGTAGTTTCTAGAAGGTTACGGCTAGACGGCCATAACTGGCCATGAATTTTTGCTGTATTAATTGTAGCTATTTAATGTCTACATTTTTACTGTACATTCACATTCAGATGTTGCAAAATGTCATGAACAGTGTCGAGGATAACAGCTAGTATACGTATATCTCTAAATAAACATATCTAATACAGTATAATCATTAAATAAATATCTGTGTCTTGTATTTAAGTCATACAGGGTTGGGACACATTAATATGACCACCTCTCCTCGAACATGTTGGAACGTCCCATGGTATGCAGATGAAAAATTATTGCATATCATTAAAAGCTGACAACAGCAGACGTGTAGTAGCATCCGTTAACACAGCATTTGTCGCCGTCATGGGCAGAGCAAGTGACCTGTCGGACCTCCAAAAGGGGATGGTCATTGGCTATTAGGACAAGAGGGGCAGCATTTCAGAAACAGCCACCTTTGTGAACTGCTCTAGGGCTGCCGTTGTGAATGTGTACCGCGACTGGACGAACCAGACAGATTCGAGCAACCGAAGAGGTAACTGTGGGGCCCCACGGACCATCGTTCTGAGAGGCGAGCGTCGGTTACGACGCCTGGCCAAGACCAATCGGCGTGCCACTGTTGAGCAACTGACACAGCAAATGAACAGTGGGGCCACTAGGCGTGTCAGCACCAAGACAGTGCAACGATCCCTCTTGAAGTTGGGGCTCCGAAGCAGGTGTATGGTAACAGCATCCATGTTGACGCCTGTGCATCGAGCGAAAACTCCTCCAATTCGCAATGGACTATCGCCATTGGACCTCGGCCGAGTGGCAAAGGGTTGCTTTTTCTGACGAGTCGTTGTTTCTGGTGAACAGAGTGGACGGACGATGGAGAATTAGCCGGGAAGCAACTGAGAGCAGGCATCCCGACACCATCGTTGGCAGACGACAGGCTGGTGGGGAAGGTGTGACTGTTTGGGGGATGTTTTCGTGGTATGGTCTGAGTCTACTGATACCGCTGGAGGGTACACTGAATGCTGTTCATTACCTGATGATCGTCGCAGACCAGGTACACCCCTTCATGTCGACAGTGATTCCTCAGAGTGATGGCACCTTTCAACAGGACAATGCTCCCTGCCATACAGCCAAAATTGTCCACGACTGGTTCGATGGGCATGAGGATTAATTCAGGCTACTCCCATGGCCACCAAACTCCCCGTACCTCAACTCATTGAATATTTGTGGGACCATCTCGATCGCCATGCCCGCAAGCTGGACCCTCCACCACGCACGGTGATGGAATTACGGGATGCACTGATCGCCGAATGGTCCCAGATATCTGGAATCACCTTCCGAGGACTTATTGACTCTCTGCCATGTCGACTAGCTGCTGTGCTTGCCGCTAAAGGTGGATATTCCAGATACTAGCAGGTGGTCATATTAATGTGTCCCGACCCGGTATACTGTTTATTTTATATAAATTCTGAACGCATTAATTGATTACAGTAAGAGTAGAGCATATGAAGTCTATTTTCTGTCACTTAGAAATGAATAAAGTCTTATCAATGGCTTTCTTTTGGATGCAAATCGTTAACCGAGAAGTTATTCGCAAAAATATAATTCAAGTTAATTTGATATTAATTTTTCTATTAAATAAGGAAATGAAAACATCCATGTTTTAAGCTCCCAAGAGCACACTATTCTTCGCATCGATTTAGAGGATTTTGAGAAGAATACAAGATTTGCTGTATATAATGATTTCGAAGTTGCAGGAATAAAGGAGTTTTATAAGTTAAAAGTAGGCGAGTACAGTGGAGATGCAGGTAACAAAATTTTTTAAGTTCTAATTCTTATTTTGTAAATTACTGACTAATTCCTCCAAGTGTAATTAACGTGATCAGAGAGAGAGGGGCGGAAACGAATAATATTTTTCCACTAACATTTTATGAAACTATAAATTGGAGAAATAGTTACAGTTAAATCAATTGCAATTTGGAAACAAAACTACATTGCTTTAATTGAGTACAAATTAATCGAGTTGTTTAAGTCCGTCCGAGAAAGTTGCTGAAAATCGCCTTAAGAACTTAGAAGCACAATCAGCTGACGAATCCATAGATTTCTCCTCAAATATATGTTTGGTGCGAATGGGCTGGTAAGTATTCAGATCTAAGAGAGCCTAAGCCACAGTATATCCGGAAAACGGCGGCCTATGAAGTTGGTCAACTGGCCAGGGTGAACTGTGATATAGGAAGAAGATAAAACAAACACAAACAGTAGTCTTAATATCTACCGATGAAAATCACTTAATAATATTACAAAAATAGGCAACTAAACTACCGCACGTCGGGAAGCAGGCAAGCCACATAAGATCTTGAAGGCGTTGTCCCGACATGGTTTGGGTTCCTTGGTTAGGAATGGTAATTGACAAATTTCTTTGGGAATGATGCTCTTCGAAATTAAGCTGCCCCTTCTTTTCTTGGTGACGTCTGATGAAGATTCGCATGAGACGGGAGCGACGAAATCCTCTTCCCTGGAGGCGCCTATTCGCCATATGTAGGCTGCGACTCCCCGAATCCAATGTTGTCGTCTACCTCGGATTTAGCGTAGGGTAAGCTTTCCTTATCCACGGAGCGTAAAAATAACGGGTTCGATACTGCACCTGTTTTATAGGAGAAATATTAACGGGAGAACGAGAGAAAGAGCTCATAAAAATTCCAGCGTTTTTACCTCGTCTCAGTTCTTCTTTATCATATCCACGTTTAATGAACGCCGCTCACAATTATCTTTCGTTAATTGTCCCTTGTCTGTCGTCACTTTTAATCCGTCACGACTATCTTCATTGGCTGGGACATTACACTCCTCAATCCTATTTTGGAGCTCATCCTTGCGTAAAGGTTCACAGAAATAGTCTTTATTATGAAAATGCGATATACCTCCTTGTGGAGAAGCTGCAGCTCGAAGCACTCGCTTTTCGTTCTGTCGTTGAGACGCATTTCAAGCGGCTTCCTCCGATCCCGCTGCCTTTCCATTCGTTCCTCGATTCTTTCTCTCTCTTTCCATCTATTTCACATTTCTTCGCCTTTTTACCTGATTCTGGCGTCTGGGAATTAATAATGCAATATTTCGTATTCAGTGATCGCTCGTCTTTTCTTCTCGCTCCGGGCTGAGCGACTTTGGCTCGAGAGGACTTCGGAGCAGGCATAGTCGCTGCGAGTGCTCGATGCCATGTCGTCCGGCCAACGTGATCTGGCTCTTATCGAGTTCTGACAAAAGGACACATAACAATTCCAGTTTAATTATAATTTGGAAAAAAAAGTTTACATACTTTAAGCATCTCACACTGTAATAACGCTTCATTCATCATCATTTCCTAGCGTTATCTTCATAACAATGATATTCAATAGGAATAAATTTATTAACATTTCAATGGTAAAACAATGTAATCAGAATTATTAGGTGGAAAAATCTTAAAATGATAAAAAGCAAGAACAGCGGCGTTCATTTGATGAATTAAGTCACGTATACTGTATCTGGGCATAAATTTCTGACACGTTCAGTCTTAAAAACTTGTCATTGTATTTCTGTATCATCTACCTCATTAATTCTTTAAATATCATTAAGTCTACAAAGGTGGACAGGAATATGTAAAATATTAAAACAATTATAATCTGAAATACTTAGTAACAAGATGGACATTTCTATTAATTATTATTAACTGGTTCTATTGTTTTTTATTGCTTTCAGGAGACAGCATGACTGAGCCTCATAATGGACAGAAGTTTTCAACATTTGATAAAGACACGGACGCAAAATGTGCAAACAACTACAAAGGTGGATGGTGGTACGCTTCTTGTCACAATGCAAATCTAAACGGAAAATATCTAAGAGGAAAACATGAATCTTACGCTGATGGGATCAATTGGAATCATTGGCTCGGATATCACTATTCATTGAAGTCCACCGAGATGAAAATAAGACCCAGATTTTTTGTACCAGCCCTGTAATTTTTTCCTGAAATGTAGCATGTCGTCCGAGTAAAATCCAGTTTGTATCATTGCTGATTGAAATAAAAATCTTAAAATGACTCATTTTATCGAAGATTCATTAATATATTTTTCAAATTTGAAATTTGAATTTTTTTTACCGAATTCCAAAGTGGGAACCTAGCAATTTCTTTGCTCTCAAATTACACCCAGCTCCCGTTATCAATATATTTTTTTAACGTTTTTTTTAATTAAAACGTTATATCAAAACGTTCTTAAAACGCATTTTATCAATTTATTTTTAATAAATACCTTTATTAAATTAAGTAGTTTTTTTAAATGTTATTTTTCAACAAGTACCGGGTGGGCAAGAAATAACGTGAGTTGTTCAGAGCTCGCTAGCGGGAATTCTATTAGGCCAAATGCAATACATTTTGGTGTATATACTTAGTGGAACATGCAGTTTCGATTTCTGCAAAAAAAAAAAAAAAAATAGTACCAAAAGTCGCCATAGGGGGCGCTTATTTTAAGAAAACAATGAATACATTTGCATAAGCGCGTTCCGTGTTGAGCAATCATGACAATAAAAGGCAAGGCTGAAGATTTCCCATCATTCACGAACGAATGGCCTGACGATGACGCTTACTCTGCCTGACCGGGCGTTATTAGTCAAGTTGTTTTATCAGAAGTGCGACAATGCAAGTGCTGCCCTTCGTGAATTCCGGCGATTGAAAACGTTACGAAGAGGACCGATGAGCATAACTAACTTACGGAAAATGATTGAACGATTTGAATCTACCGGAACTCTAGGAGTGCAACCAGGCCGTGATGTAAACGAATCAGGCAGCAACACGTTGAAGAAGTTGCAACTGCTGTTGTGGAACAGGAGATGACTACTGTGCAGGGTACCAGCAGTGCACACGCATTAGCACGCCAAACAGATATCCCATATTCGACGGTGAGGAAAATATTGCATAAGATATTGACATTTTATCCCTATAAACTCACACCTGTTCAACAATTGCTTCCTGGAGATGAACATACCTGAACTGACTTTTCGTTGAGATTTTTAGCACGTATGGAAGTGGATGATGCATGGCCATGGCAAATTTTATGGAGTGATGAGGCACATTTTTATTTGAATGGTGATATCAATACCCACAACTGCCGTATTTGGGCTGCATCAAATCCACAAGTGTGTCTGCCAACTCCTATGCATTCACCGAAACTAACAGTATGGTGCGGCTTTACTGCTTCTTTCATCATCGGCCCGTACTTTTTTGACCGGTGACTTGTTCCGTCAATTCTGCCAGGTATGCCGATATGCTTGAGAATTTTGTGATATCACGATTGCAGGAAAAGGGTTGTCTGGATTCTACCATTTTTATGCAGGATGGTGCGCCACCGCACATCGGACGTCAGGTGCAGCAGATCTTGCGAGAACGTTTTTCAGACAACAGAATAATTAGTCGTGCATTTCCTATGGTATGGCCACCCAGGTCGCCTGATCTCAACCCTTGTGATTTTTGGTTATGGGGATATTTGAAAAGCCTTGTGTATCAAGCACATGTTCCTGACCTCTCAACCTTAAAGGATCAAATAACGTTACATATCAGACTAATTAATGCAGATATGCTGCGAGCTGCCGTAGAAAATGTCGTGTACCGCATGCAGCTATTGGAACAGCACACTGGTGGTCGTATTGAAACACATTTGTAATTAAAAATAAAACATTGTTTATTATTGTTACTAAAGTTGGTTTGTACGGTATTTGTTCATTTGACAATTAGGTATTCATTGTTTTCTTGAAATATGCGCCTTCTATGGCGACTTTTGTACTTTTTTTTTGCAGAAATCGAAACTGCATGTTCCACTAAGTATATACACCAAAATGTACTGCATTTGACCTAATAGAATTCCTGCTAGCGAGATCTGAACACCTCACGTTATTTCTTGCCCACCCGGTATTTTAATGAAAAGATGGAGTTGATGTGTTGTAGAAAAGTCAAAAGTGAAGCTCGCAAAATCTGTAAAAATGAAGATTCCATCAAAAACATTTCATGTAAAAAAAAAATACCCAAGTCTCGTGACTATTTAGTCGTAAAAAGTTGTGAGATATCATGTAGAGCTAAGTCTAGTCTTTTATTAATGCTGACGCTTTCGTTTATAAAGCACTCCAAATCGTTACATCTTTAGTTAGAGAACATTTTAATATTCACGTTTAATAATAAAGTATTACATAAAATAATATTTATATGGGAACTGAATGTATATGTTCCCAGCGAGGAATTAAATTTAATTTTTTTACATATCATTGTAAAGATGTAAGATGTGATAACTTCCCTTTTTTAAGTCGATTATATTCAGTTATAGCTGCCTCTTGAGCTTTGAAACTTTAATCATCACTATTAATTTTTTACCTAACAGCTACTGCTGCATTCATTTTTAAGATTCACGTTAATTAATGAAATAAAATAATATATACCGGGTGTTTCTAAAGATAGTTACCAAACGTTACACTCAGTCTGGGAATATCAAAACAAACAGTTTTTACCATAGCATGGAGAGTCGGAACCGTACCATTGTCCGGCTATGGGGGAGAGAAGTAATCACACTAGTAAATTATGATAATGAATGCATATGACAAAACGATGTGCATATATTAAAATATCCTGATAAAAGGGATATTTACACAATATTAATTTCAATCATTAACAAGAGTTGCAATCTTCTGATGTGTATCTCTCTATGATCAAGTTTATGAAGGATTCTTTGGCAGCATCCAGGGGTCAATGTTGCGACAATGCAATGCATGTATCGAAATGGCTGGTGGACACTTTGATCAGCTTTGTAAGCTTTAATAAACTGTCAATAAACTAATTTATATTAGGTTGTGTTTTTGCATTTGCAAGTTACATCATTTCTCTCCCGCATATCCGGACAGTGGTAGGGTTCCGACCCCAGATGATATAGTAAAAACTGATTGTTTTGGTGTCCCTCAACTGTGTATATAACGTTTAGTAACTACCTTTAGAAACATCCAGTATATGGGAACTGGCCTACGTTATTGCCAAGTCACAAAAATCATCTTTAACTGAAGTTGTAATGATATGGAGTTCTTTGTAAATGAAAGTTTCAGAGTTAATAAGAGACTAGACTTGGTTGTACACGAAACCTCCCAATTTTTTACGACTAAAGAGTCACGAGACTTAGCTACTTTTTTTGCATGAAATGTTTTTGATGGGATTTCAATTCTTTTTGTAAGTGGTCTTCATTTTCTTGACATCGGGTTCTTTTAAGGATATCAGCCACCGGTTTTCGCATAGCCCACACCCTGTCCTTATTAGCCTTCTCGGTGGCTTCAAATGATTTATTTTTGGCAAATCTGTGCGGCACGTCCACCTGAATCGGTTATCCTTACTTGGGCGACTATGCTTTGACATTACTGTAATAATCAATATTAATTAGCTGCAAGCTGTTCAGAGTTTTTACTCATGATAGCGCTACGTAAGCTCGACCGCACGAGAATACCGAAGAGAATTTTCCTAAAGTGCGCTGTTCAAATGAAAGCCTTTACTTTTATGTTACAGTTACAGCATTCGCCACACATATACCCTATTAATTATTTCAAATTTACTCCTAACTGAAGCGGATTCATGAGTAAGTCCGGTAATGAATTGTATTACGTATACTATCGTTTTAACTTTTTTCTTATCCTCAGGATCCAGTTTCAAACCTTGTACAACACCGACAGAACAAATTAATATGCCCAAACTCACATCAATATTCCTTCTCAAAAGGGAGTGCAAGTGACTACGTCATACCTGACGTCATTTGCGCGATGAAGGATCCGAGAGCCTAGTTACGTTGAAACGGGCTGTCAGTAAAAATGATATCTCTTAAATTATTATGTGAATTTGTATAATTTAATACCGTTATATTATTTATAAATTAATATTAGAACGCTTTTAATCTCTTAACGAAAGAATGCCATCGTTCGGGGATCTTTCTTTCTTTTGGAAAATGATAGATGTGCAAATCGCTGTTTTCACTCCTTCTTGAGCAGTGAGGAACACTGAGTTTATACAAAGCGATTTTATTCCATCTCCATGTTGGAACCAATGTTAAGTGTCCCGAAGCGAAAAGACTTGTTTGGAACCAATTCCAGTCATCTGACTGAAAAGCACTCCCGTCACACTTGAACTCCCTATGTCACCGTTGCTTCTACTTTTATCACTATTGTCTCCTCTAATCCTGCTGTCATGGAAACACATCTTCATACTTTCTGATACACTCACAGCCCTTTTCGAAAGGTATTTGGGGCAATCTACAGGATGAATCACTGGACAAACATGTATTTCGAAAATGATGTGTAAAATAAACGATGTGATCATGCTAGCAGGGTATAGGATAGGTGCTCTATCTTTAGAGACAGTTTTGGAGTTTGGCCGCCATCTTGAAATCCACCAGTTTGAGTCAAGGTTCATTTTCTTAAATGGGAAGGAGGTCATGTGGAATATCAAATAATACCAGTTTTTTCTCAGGAGTTCATTTCCGCAATCGGATTTCAGATATATCTCTTGTGGTTCACAAATTATTAACAAAAACACACACCGAAAGTGGGTTGCAGCAGCTAAATATGTTCAATGAGTTGTCCCTGCTGCTGGAAAGAGAGCTCAAGGTGCTTTATCCATTCATTGTACATGTGTACAAGAACGCCGGGGGTAATGCTGTCACAGGACTCTAGAATCACGTTTGCTTTGATTTTTCATAGGAATAAAACTAGTTTCATTCGCCTAGTGCATATGTAGTATAATTACGAAACTCTGGAGAGAAAAAAAGTCTGAGAGCGACTCAGTTATCTCGGCCACGGAGCCAACAGAAAAAAACCCATTATTTTCATGTAAAAGCAAAGAACATGTGAGGAATATATCTAATCTCATTTTGAAAAAAAATGTAAATCATACCTATCAAATTATGCTACTACAACGACTGATCAACACTATAGAAAGCACAAGAAAATTTATTCAGATAAAGCCAGTATCTCGAAAAATGTTAATAGTGTAAAACAAAAATCTGAGAGCAAAAGAAAAACAAATTTTGAGAGCAGCACAAGCCAAACATCATAATGCCAACATACGTAGTGCACACAAGCACATTAAATATTACAAAAAATACTCACTAAAGAAATTCGTCACAGTATTATGCTTTGGGGGACGTTCTCATGGGCGGCTCTGGGACCCGAAGTTGTGGTAGAACGAACCATGAAAGCTGCGAACTTTTTGAACATCATTGCAGACCAGTTGCACCCTTACATGGTATCTGTCTTTCCAACGGGAAATGGAGTCTTCCAGCAGGACATTGCCCCATGTCACAGGGCTCGAATTTTGTTGTAGTGGTTCAAGGAGCATAAGGATGAATTCCCATTAATGTCCTGGCCAACTAACTCGCCGGATATTAATCCGATAGAACACTTTTGGATAGCTCAAAGCTCAAGCGTCACCATGTCAGAATATCTCGACCTTGCGTGACCGCTGCTTAGACATTTGGTATAACCTGTCTCCAGTCATCTACCAAGAACTTGTGGCATCCATGCCAAGGCGAGTTGGATCTGTTTTCCAGGCCAAAGGTGGCGCAGCACGTTATTGAGTAGGTGGTCATCATGTTTTGGCTCTTCTGTGTATAATATTAATTTATGGCTTGTTCCTGATTCGTCCAAGTAATAGCATCCATAATAATATTTAAATCTATCATTCACATATAGGAGGTGTTTATGAATTCCATTGCCAGACATGGAGAGGTAGGGAAGGTCAAAACTAACAACTATTCCGAATAACATTTTCCCCACAAAAACGTTGTAAACGAGTTTAACAGGTGTGGTGCTTCTGCTTGTACGTACTTCACGGACTCTGCCTGGTCACCCTCGATGAGAAATGTGATCGCCCGTGCGATCTGATTCATCAATTAGTGCTTTCGTTGCTAATTTCCTGCTTTGCATGCTGCTCGGCGGGTGCCGTACAGTGCAGCATTCTCAGGTGTTGGTCGGGATCTTTACATTTTTTTAACTCGTTTACAACGTCTTTATGGGAAAAATGGTATTCGGAATAGTTGTTAGTTTTGACCTTCCTTACCACCTCTCCAAGTCTGATTGACCTGCCTCAGATTAAAATATCCATTTTCACCATCGGGAAATATCACTGGATACTTTAGATCTCATCTTTCCTTCGAAGTTTCCCTTGCCCCTGACGTAGAAGTTCTTATACCCACCTGCTCTAGACGAAGCTCCCGTTGTTCAGATGTTCCCGATGCCCTTTTGTCTTTTAGCTGCAGAGTTTACTGACCCACAAATACATAAACAGAGTTCTTTCTCTTTCTCCTTCCTTTCCAAACATACAAACAAATACACAAACTTTTGTCAGTCGTCTGGATATTTGTTAGAGGGCTCAAGGGAGAAACGTGTTTCTCCTTTGCCTCCTCGACTATCCTTATCGTCTGCTATACTCATTTTATGTTCAATAGCTTAAAACGAATGTTTTGTTATTACATCATAATTTTATGCTCATTCTATCCTGATATCCTATGCTCGAGTTTTTGAAAATAAAGTTCGGAAGTTGGTAGATCTGTTCTCGAAATGTCAAATATTGGCGAAACTCAGCGTCTTTTGCGTACATCTTTTACTGTGGCTAAAAGAAAAATTGCCTCCCAACCAAATTGACGATATTATTACTGCATAAATTCCTGATGTTAACAGTTACAAAAAAATACACGACACAATTGTCAAAAACATGATCCACGGGCCATTCGGGCACACAACAAACACAATCATCCCCGTACATGAAGGACGGAAAGTGAACCGGGAAGTGCCCCCGGGCGCTTCTAATGCTATTTATCTCCAATCGTACAAAATTTGAATAAAATCAAACGTCAGTACCTATTTAAAAAGCAAAGCAAATCGAAGTCCGTGAGAATAGCCAAAACGTATTAATATCAATACGAAACCAAACAACAATAGCATCGCAAATTAAACAAATTTAAACCCGTAAAACACAGAAGATAAACATCAATAATTATACGACAGGTAACCCCTTAGGGCCTAGATCAGACGTGTCCGGCGCGTCAAACAATAACGCTAAGATGAAGTTCGGCAGACACGACCTAAACCGCGTTTTAAACACAGTTTATTTCTTATATTGTGGTTTTAAAGTTAAGGTAGTACCACCTATTGACAAAGTTCAGAACTAAAGTGTTATTATGGTAACATTAAAGTTATTAGGTTTGTTCACTTCACAAAATATTGGGCAAACCTATCCAGAAAGGGGTAAACGGTATGGTATTTATCTCTAATTTATCTAATCGCTATTTGCCTTTATTCTTTAAGCCACTGTTGAAAACTGTGTTGAATAATAAAAATTCTAAGTAATGGTTTAAGATAATTAGGTTGCAATAACTGAATGAAAATACTTTTTTAAAATTTGAAAATTGACATTTCAAAAATCAGAGAAGTCATCATATAATTTTATATTCAGATACATTATTTTACTTTTCAAATGTAAAAACCATGATTTCAATGAAAGGATATTACATTTTAAAGAAGAAAAAATCTCTTTGCTATCCAAAGTTTATTATACAAATAAAAATATTGCAATAATTAAAATTCTTCTGCTCATCCTGAGTTTAACAATAATACTGTCGTAACAATCGAAACAATTCCGTTTCGATTAGCCAATAGGATCGCCTGAAGCTACACAGACACAAACATACAGACTTTTGGTTTTATATATATAGAAGATAACCATCAGAATTCTGTAAGGACATTCATTATCAATTATTTTTTTCGCCATTGAAAAATGATTCCGCGAATGAACATAATCGATACGAGGTGGCTCATGCTCTGATTTTACCCTTATGATACCCTCAAAAATTTACAAGGATAAGATATCAAATAACTCGAAATGATAAAATAATAGCGTATTTTTATTTATTTATTTATTTATTTATTTATTAAAGAAAAAAAAATTAAGACACCACCGGGAACAGGTATGGCCAACGACCGACAAGTAAGTACCCGGTGGATTACAGGAACAATAAACTAAAGAAATACATACAAATTTACATAAATAATACAGGCAAAATCCAAAACAAAAAACAAAAAAAAACAAGATGGTAAAAACAAACCAATACCAATGAAAGAAAATAAAAATAATACTTAAAAACTATCAAAGAAATTAACGAAAAAAAACAAAAAACAAATGATAAAAATAATAAAAAAAATATTTAAAAAAAATGAATAAAATAAAAATAAAAAGGCCTGAAAACAAAAAACAATTCGCTAAAAATAATTAATAATGGGATGACGATGAAATTATCCTAAGGTCTCAGAAAAAACAAACCGCTTTAAGTTCCGGCGAAAAGAAGAATATGGAGCAAGTACGCGAAGGTTTGAAGGTAGCCTAAATCCAGCCATGTGGGGGACTTTCGGTGAAAACCATGAACGTTCTGCAAAAAAGTGCACAAAACTGTAAATCCAGCCATTTGGGTGACTTTAGATGAAAACCATAAACGTTCTGCAAAAAAGTGCACAAAACTGTAAATCCAGCCATCGGGGTGACTTCTGATGAAAACCATGAACGTTCTGCAAAAAAGTGCACAAAACTATAAATCCAGCCATTTTTGTGACATTTGATGAAAACCATGAACTTTCTGCAAAAAAGTGCACAAAACTGTAATTCCAATAAGTGCACTTATTTAATTTCAATAACCGAAAATAACTTGAGATAAACAAACACCCGAAAAATGACTAAACTCCCAAGCCTAATACAAGAAAAGTCAACAACCTAAATAAGTTCCCACTTGGGGAATCTCTTCTCATCTGAAAGCACTACCTGTCGCCATTCGGAAGCCCAGGATATTCTTTCTTGGTACCAGTTGAGACGTGCTGTTTTGTGTGCAGGTGTTAGTTTTGGTCTTGAGGTGGCCCTTCGCCTCACAACTGTTGGATTCGAATTTAAGAGGCCCAAATTCTAATTCCAAAATGAGATAAGCAGTTATTACGGTAATTTCTTTTAGCAATAGGAAGAACAATGTTTAAAGAACGTTAATATGTATGTTTTCTTCCATGCATGCTCAATCGAGTACATATTCGAATATGTTGCTGGCCACTCGATGCGGTTGCACATGCTTACACTGCAGAAAGTCCTCCACCATCAGAATTCTGTGGGGACGTGCATTATTAATTACTGTTTTCGCCAATGGATAAATGTGGTGAATGAACCACTTTGAAGATTGGCATAATCGATATAATGTTATCCTTACAACACCCTTTAAAATTTTCAATTATAAGATATAGCAATTAGTACATTAAACAACTCGAAATGATAAAATAGAGGCGAATAAAATGTTATTATGCACATTTCTCCCATGCATGCTCAATCGAGTTCGTATCCAGAGATCTCACCGGCTACTCGAAGCGTTGAATATCCTCATTTTGCAGAACGTCCTCCACCATTAGAACTATGTCAGGACATTATTTATCATCCATGAGAATAAATTCTGGACCCATGGCATCTCTGAATCCTCTAACAAGATCTAGGGAAATTGTTTTAGTACATCTTCTAGTACATGACAGAGTACTTAAAATCAACGAGATTAATATAATTAGAGTGTAAATAACGACGCCATATTTGAAGCGAATTGAAGGTATATTTGATGTCCGCCATGACAGTTGAGGTAAAAACTTGAAATATGATGCGAAGTCACAATACAAAGTACAAACATTCGGTTTATTACAATCATATTTATCATGGTGTTGTATGCAGGAAATGAATATAAAAGGAAAATAATAATTCTCTGTGAAATTTATTCCATTTATTACAATATTATATACAGAAATAAGAGAAAATAAATTATAATTATTATTGAATAACTCATGAATGGTATATGAGGGTTTTATCCTACTCCATATCTCAGCTGTTCAAATTATTGATGAAAAAGAAAAATTTTCTTTCCTATTTTTCATCAAATAATTATTCCTTTGGGTTCTAAAGGGAAATGTACATTCTGCTCTCGGAATTATTTATTTTACATTATTAAGTAGCGGAATATTAAGTAGCGGAAGAATGGAGCTACTTATTCGTTTCGCAATGTCCGCCCCCCCCCCCCCATTTCCACATTTTTTGAGGTAGAAGGTTGAAATTCGGAATGTTGCTTACTATGGGCATGTACATCTTCACTGTTTAGTTTGGTTTTGATTGGCCTACTGGGGACGGAGTTTCCGGGTTGGAAATTAGGGGGGAGCAAAAGGCCTACGTGTCTTATATCATGTTTGGAGGTCATCTCCAGTTTATATTTAATTATTTGTCTACGTGTATTTATGCATATAAAGGAGTGAAATTTGGTATGCAGATTCCTCTAAGATCTCCATTATTATGGAGTTTGGGCCAAATTGTCCCAATAGGGTCGGAGTTGTGGGGATGGCAGTTACTTGGTCTTTAGAACTACGGCAACATATGGCATGTTATATATCATTCGATCGGAAATGATCAGAAACAAAAGAGAAAATCAATTTTCTATTTAAAAAGTGAGGAGGGAGGGGGTTAAAACGTGAAATAAAAGGGTGAAAATAGATGATATCAGGGGTTTCGTTACTTTCCTATACCTTCCTCGGGAGGATTAATTTCTTGTTATGATATAGTGGCAACGTAAGTATATACAGTATTCACTTTTTAAACAAATGTACAATCGAAATTTTGCTCTCGGGGTGAGAAGAGTATAAATGCTATTGGTATATGTGTATTTTAGTATACCAAGGCTCATACTGATTGAGGATTCGTTAATACTTAGGGAAAATAAAGATAAAACATAAAGAAATGTTAGCGTACTAGCACCATATACTTTCAATATAATTTCTTTTGGAAATTCCGATTTATCCGGCCCGCTACACTAAAGAACCTGGCTGAAGATGTCAATTTACCGTGTCCGGATAACCGACTTTTTAGCGACGGATAAATCGGAGTGTGCATAACAAAATTATACAGAAAATATATGGTGCTAGCACGTTCACATGTGTTAAGTTTTATCTTTATTTTCCCTAAGTATTAACGGCTAATCTAATCAGGAAATCAGAATACAGGCTATAATAAACAAGATAGGCAGCCACAAGGCTAGGCCTAATTACTTGTGAAAGGTGATATCCGATTGTTTTTCTCTCATATTCGAACAACTGAACGCCGAGCAAGCATAAAGCATCCTTGTAAATGCACTATATCGCTAAATAATAATAAGAAGCAGCTAGAATAAAATTCAAAAAAAGGAAATGCATCTTATTAGCTACAGCTTGCATACGTCTTATACCTCAACCATAGCCTATTATGAAAAGAGATTGTAGGCGATGCCTCAACTGTCATGGCTGACGCTAATTACTTCGACTTCATAGTGGTGGCGCTGATGATACGTTTACTTCCACTCTAATTATATTAATCTCGTTTACTTAAAATATATAAAAATATAAATAAGAACAAAGACTGACCTTGCCGATCTGTGGATGCTTTGGTGAGAAGGATGAAGAGACGGATTCCACTATTTCCACAACGAGTTTGAAAATAAACTCGTTGTGGAAATAGAGGAATCCGTCTCTTCATCCTTATTCTGGTACATGTTTTAATGATAACATTATGGCACCATTGGACATTTCCAGTGCTAAGTTTTATCATACAATAAATCGAATAACTTGTTACGATTATTCATGAACGTATATAAGAGTACATAAGTTAGAAGATGTGTCGATTTGGATTCAGGGGTCGCGTGTGGTAATGATAAAATTATGGTACTAAAAGGAAGTTTTCAATGGAAATAAACTGCATGTAATATATCAAAAGACTCGTAAGACCTGTCATGAACAAAAATTCATTCATTTATTTTTTTTTAAACAAGATTCGCTATCATTATCATTACAACCAGAGATGTATTTTGGCTTATACGAATTAAGCAACTATTCCCGCTATATTTCACTATTAAAATTGAATTGTCCCTTAAAAATTCCCATTAACAGTTTTTCTCATAAACCTTATTATTATCCAACGAGTATCGTCATTAACTGTGTTAAACAGTATTTGACACGTTTTAACCTTCCTATTTGCACGTTGAGAAGAGATACTGGAGTTTGGTAATCAAGCGACTATGGACTGAAGTGAATGCTTTGCAGCCCCCTCCCCCCCAGTGATCCCGCATTAAATAACCACTAGCGCCACATGCAGTTCGCCTTAGAACTAGTGTTTTTCCTTAAAAAAAACCCACAAAGAAACTGTATATAGATGTTTTCAAAGGTCGACATATTGATTACTCTCACAGACCTCTATAAAATCTGGACTAAGCGTTGCCAGCGGAAGTATTGCTGGAAATAAGTTTTTCCAGCCGGATCTGGGTTTTTGTCACCTGCTATTTCAGCGACCTCTTCAGATAAAACCTGAATATTGCCTTTGACGAAGGGAGGGGCAGAACATCAAACAGAAACAAGACACCTTAAAAATATAAAGAAACGTTTCTTATACAAATGTGAGAAATTCATAGCTTGCAAATCGAATGCAAAGCATTTCTATTTGCAATGACATAAAATATAAAGTAACAGAATGTTAAATGGAAAAAAATTCTCATGTTGCATTATATTAAATATGCTCTGGGTGTGGGGAAACGCGTGTGTCTGTCTGTTGTCCGTTCGTAACTCTAACCCCTCCAAGGCTATGAAAGATTTTTCAAAATCTGTTTTAGTCAGTCATTTAATATGGTTCATGAAAAGAACCAATCAGAAAGATGATCGAAATTGATTGATTGGCACTTGCACACCTTCATTACACAACCTAGCAATTTCAATGCTAAGATATATTAAGTAATACATCAAACAAATCGTAACGACGAGATAAAGCGGTTATCAATTACAGTTTTCGCCAATTGATGAATATCGTTCGGCGCATGAACCATTTTGAAAATGGTCTTAATTTATATAATGGCAAATGATTTGAATGTACCCTTATGACACCCTCTAAAATTTTCAATGAAAAGATGTAGCAAGTTGTACATCAAACAACTCGAAATGACAAGATAAGAGCGAATATAACGTTTTCTCCCATGCATGCTCAACCGAGTTCATATCCAAAGTTCTTGCTGGCCTGATGATGCGTTGAATATCCTCATTTTGCAGAAACTCCTCCACAACCAGAACTCTGTCGGGCCATGCATTATCGTCCATGATAATAAAGTATGGACCCATGGCATTTCTGAATCCTCTAACATGGTCTTTTAGTGAAATGTTTCAGTACCACATGTTTTAATGATACCCTTATGACATTTCAAAAAATATATCAAACAACTCATAACGACGGTTCATGCATGAATATAACGTGTAATTAATGACAGTAGTACGTGCTCTATGGTACCACTAGCTGGTTACCCGCGGTTTCGCCCGCTATGGGTGGATGAAAAAAAAAAAATGCTCTTTAATAGTAGCAATAATACGATTACATACAAAATTTCATAAAAATCAACAAAATTGTTATAAGAACTTTAAAAGATTATATAATAACAGAATATATTAAATACAAAATTGTTCAAATATTATAATTGATAGTTATTTGCAAAAAATTAATAAATGTTAGTTATGCATAAAGGTCCATTATTTTGACATAGAATGTTACTCGAATGCTTTTGGATACACTATTTTTTTGTCAGGCTATTAGGATCATAGATTTACAAATGTTTCGGTGTACCCACTCCAGAACATGCTACATATAATCGTCCGTATAAAAAAACATGGGGATTCCAAGTTTATGCCAACGACTTTAAGAGACTGCCCTTGTGCTTTGTCAATCGTCATTGCGAAAACAAATCGCACAGGAAATTGTAACCTAAATAATTGTTGTTTGGGTGATAGTGGGCACAAAATTAGTGGGCGACGTCAAAAATGCATTTACCGAGTTGGGTTGACGAAGCAATGATTATTGCTCAATTGTTAACGTATTGTTGATTATCGTAGCAACAATGATTTTCTTCACTAACTCAACTCGGTATTAGCATTTTTGACCTCGCCCAGTGACAGTCTAGTACCATTGTATAATTTAGGGGTATCCAAATTTCTCAATATTATTACTGGCCCTACTTTCACATTGAACTTATGTGGTGGCATGCCAAATAGCTTCCAATGAATTTAAAAATTTTAGAAGTTTTCAATTGCTCTTAGTCCATAATAGTATCAATAGCTTTATATGTAATGCAAGATCTTGGCAACTCTTGCAAAATGATGTTTTTTTATTTACATTCTCATTCTTTGGTGCAAGAATTGTACATTCTCAAAGAAACTGTCTGTCCTCAATTTTTTTAGCTATGTTCGGGAACACCTTATGTATAATTATTTCTCGCACAAACGAAAACAGTATACAGACATCAGGTGAGAGCGAAATTAAACCTGACGCAACCTGTGGGTAATTTTACTTCTCCAAAACTGAGTAGAGGTTTACAAATTTTATGAGCGTTGTCAAAAAAATATTAGTAATTAATTATTTTGTGTGGACAAATTTCCAAATGGTGGATACATTGAGGCAAACACTTAGTTCATCTGTAGATGTTCATTGTGGAATAATTGGAAAAGGTTTAGGGAAAATCTCCTGCGAGAAAAACGACATCCCTTTCATTTTATTTCCAGGATGTCTTAGGTTCTCATTGGTATATTTACGGGGTGTAAATTATCTCTTTCAAAAAAAACCTACACTACGATGTAGACAAAATTTAGGCGATTAAAGTGATATAAGACACTTGGGGTCGCAAACTGCAAGCAACGCCGTAAATTGAACCTCAAACTAAGCTGAATGGCGTGGTGCTGCGTAGCACGAGCTAAATTTGGGCGACTGTGTTCGCGCGGCGCGGCCTGGCTGGTTCCCCCGCTCTCCATTACCTCATCCCGAAGAGGTCCGCCTTCCACTCCAACGTGACGTACTCTGCTCTCGCGCCGGAGTCAGTAGTACGAGCAGTACCAACCTTGTTTAATACCGAGAGCATTTATCATGTTTTTCATAAAAAAGTATCGAGGAAATGAACAAATTCCGGCAGTTCAATTAGCTTTTGGTGTACCGTCATTTTGTTATGTCTGTGTTTTATTTTTTTAATTTTTAAAATTTCTTTTACAGTAAACCTCAGTGCAACGTAATTTTGAATGATGTTTATTGCTGTGTCGTAGGTAAACATAACCCAAGAAAAGTAAATTTTATCAAATTGTAAATAACCAAAAAAAAAAAAAAAAAACACAAAAAAAAACAAACAACTGTAAAGTCATTTCCTCGATACTTTTTGATGAAAAACATGATAAATATTCTCGGTATTAAACAAGGTTAATACTATTTGTGCTACTGACTCCGGCGCGAGAGCAGAGTACGTCACGTTGGAGTGAAAGGCGGACCTCTTCGGGATGAGGTAGTGGGGAGCGGAGGAACCACCCGGGCACCGCACGAACACAATCGCCCACATTTGGCTCGTGCTACGCAGCACCACGCCATTCAGCTTAGTTTGAGATTCAATTTATGGCGATGCTTGCGATTTGCGACCCCAAGTGTCTTATAACACTTTAATCGCCTGAATTTCGTCTACATCGTAGTGTAGTTTTTATGAAGGAGATAATTTACACCCTGTATACGTTGTACGATTGTTAAAAAGTTTGGACTGTAGCCAAAATCATGCAATAGAAGGGTCTTAACTAATACCGCCTAGAGAGAAAGCCTGCTCACGGAAAAATCATACATTGTTACATCACCTCGGTAGGGACGATTTCGGGCTTATTATTCGTAGAAATATGATTAAGAATACCCTACCGTGGGTGATGCCTTCGCTCTCTACCCTTCCTAGAGAGAAGCCTGTGGATAAAAGGGGTCTACATTGTTACATAATCATCAGGGTCATCGATAAAATTGGGGTCAAAACTTTAAAAATTCCCGACTCTAATATAGTGGAAAACCCTCTATCCACTTTAAAAGTTCCACCATGAAGTCGTGCGATGGTGGCGCCATCCGATGGCAAAAACTATCAGTGGGTAAACAAACAAACGGAAAATGAATTTTATATATAAGATAAGGTACGTCCAGAAAGTTTCAATGCTAATATATGCTATTCAATATATCAAACATCTCGTCACAGCGATCATTAATGAATATAAGGAGTAATTAATGATTCTCGATATTGGTTCAGTAGCGCATGTTCTATGGTATCGTGTGGTACCATTGGAAACTTTCAATGCAAACACATGGTATTTAATATATCAAACAACTCGTAACGACGTGTCATGAAAGAATATAACGTGTAATTAAAGACAGTAAAAACTGTTTTAGTATTACGTGTTCTAATGGTATCATTAACGGTTTTTCAACGCTACGATATGGCATGCAATAAGGAGGAGTTGTTAGGCCTATTGTTATCCATAGTTAATTGCTTTCTACAGCAAATTGCTGCTAAACCTAACTTCTATTAGATATATTATTGTGAATAGCTAATTGCTAGTAGCTAATCGCTTGCTTCAACAGTAGATGATTACCTATAAAAACTTTAGCAATGGAAAATGAAAAAAATATTTTATCCTTACACAGAATGCTTCAACAATTGACGCTCCCTTTGTTTAACATTATATAGAATACCTATTAAGAAGAGAACTTTTATTTGTTTGAATATATAAAGAAATACTACACTTTCCATCTAACCTTTTGGTTTTTCAATGTTATTTGTTTAAATTCTCTTTTTACGTTTATTTAATTATTTAGGAATTTACAATTCAGTTTACTTTTTTACATAGTTTTTTTTTTCAATTATTTTAAAATGCAAATTATTTCTCGATGCTGTAACACGAGAAAGTGCTCGTATTATCCGCCATGGCTGTAAAATCATTCTTGTCTATTTACCTTTGGAAAGCCACGCTTCTCCTCAAATTTAATGGAAAGCTGTATTAAAGAAAGCAGAACTACAGTATTTAATATTTAGTGAATTCTGGTCTTACGAGAAATTATTTCATTGACGGACGACTACGTCACTTCCGGAAAACAAACAAACAAACAAACAAACAAATAATAAAAGGGGAGAGATATTGAGATTGGATTGCAAACGATATGCATCGACTAATGATTACTATTTATCTCGTATTTTAGTTATCACAAGCCCTGTGTTTCTTTCTTAGATAATAATAATATTGAAGAAGATACTGATTTACAAAATCAACAGCAAAATTCAACACATAATTGATACATAGTTATAAGTGCACACATTGTAGATCTAATGCGAAAGCAAATGAAAATAAACGGTTTTATACATAAATAATATTAATTTATGGCTTGTTCCTGATTCGTCCAAGTAATAACATCCATAATAATATTTATGTCATTTACATATACAGGGTGTAACAATCAAAGTGTTACAAACTTATAGAACAAGTGATCATAATAATCATTTTATACAGGCATTATTTACTAACTTAATCGAAGACAAAACTAACTAGACAATAGGGGTGGGTGGAGTGATGGGCAGGATTAGGAGCAGAAGGCAAGGATGATATTTTATTTGTGGATGGCAAGATGAACTCAGAAAGATATCAGAAATTGATGTATGAACATTTAATCCCATTTGGATCGCTCAAACTGGAAGTATCAGTAGGGCAATGTTCCAGTACACGTTTCGGCATCCACATTGGACTGGTCAAAACAAGAAAGGTCGGCGTGATTCCATGGTCGTAAGGGTTCACCTGATCTTAACCCAATTGAAAATGTATGGAGTATGATGATGAAGATTATATAGTATATGCCAAAATAAATAATACAATCATTGACTGTACAATCATCAACTGTACAATCGTTTGAAAGGCGACGACTTAAAAAGCTGATCGATACGATGCCTGACAGAATGATAGAGGTGTGAAGAAGAAAGGAGGGCCAACACATAATCAGTTTCAAAGGTATTTTAATTATTTCAATACCGAGGTTATAATTTCTTTATACGTGGAGCGAACTTGTTATTTATTTAAAAATGAGTCAAAATTTGAGAGTTCTTTAAACGTTACCACCATTTATTTATGTTTATTAATTAAAAAAAAATTGAGATGCTAAATAATCACCTCAGTAAAAAGTTATTGCATTATTCTGGGTGAGTTTGTATTTTCTAGACTAGTGTATCTCTTGTATCTTTAAATATTGTGAACAAGAAGTAATTTCGTTTCCTTTCACCCTTCATAACTGCGTAACTGAAATTTTTTAGTATTGTGAATTTCCATTCGCCCTCAGTTTGAAACTGAAACTTCGAACTCGATAACCTTTAGCACCATCTAGGATGCAAACTTTGATCTTCTTAAACTCAGTTGCTCGGGCTGCTTCTAAAAATTTGCTATTATCGCGATCGAGCGTAATCAAGAGTGCTTTTTCTAAAGCGAAAGTGGTAACACTTATGTCCATTAACATATTGATTATAAACACGTGCCACGGTTCACATTCAATGATTTGACACGGGAGAGCCTTCGGGGACGTCAACAGGAAGAGCGGCGATGTCTCCAGATGTGGCGTGGAGGTCGTTTTCAGATGCGTGAAATCGATGATACTTCCCTTTCCAAATGAGGCACTACTCCTCAGTAAATAGAACAGATAAAGTCCTAGGTGAGGAGTTCACGTTGGTGTCCTGTATCATAAGTAAATTAGGTACCAGGTGGCACAAACTAGGTGTCTTTTTGTCTACTACGACATAATATGAGGTTATAGATTCTTGTTATTATATTTATGCTATAACAGACATCCTGAAATTTAATGCAGAAGGTTTTCAAAGTGATTTCCATCGGCTGCAATCCAAGTATGTAGAGCCTTGAACTTTATGAGAAAAGGAAACCATATTTTATTGAGGAAACTGTATATAAAATAAAGTCTTGTAAACATTCCAAGACGGAGATTTAGCTGTGACGCAGAAGTAATTTTTATTTATTTAAAGTTATTACAGTCGTGCCCAGAGTCAGGACCAGTATGGCCAGAAGACCGACGTGTTATGTCCCCAGAGGGTACAAAGACCCATCAATAACAACAATTAAAAAATAAAAAAATTAAAACATAGAAAGAAAACTTATAAAGTGGAAGAGGGAAAAAATTAACAACTATTTTAAGAATATTAGATAAAAGTAAAGATTTTAACATCGTTTTAAATAGTTTGCAGGAAGGAAGATTACTAATAGATTCGGGCAAAATGGACCACCATTTGACTCCAATTAATGAGACACATCTTCTTTGGTATTACTACGCATAGAAGGGAGCCAAATTGAATTGGCTAAACGTGTGGAGTAGGAATAGAGATTATTTTGAAAGATAATTGTAAATGGAGACGAGAGAATTAAATGAGAGTTTATCACCTTATAAACAAACTTACATTGCTGCAAAATATAGATTTGGTAAATATAGGATGACCTTACTGTGCAGTGTCTGGTCGGTGGCATCAACTCACAATAGAAGCTGGAAATGCCCGCCACCGGCCTCACGACATCGGTAAGCACGCAGTTGCATGTTGTGAAACACTCTGCTCAATTTGGCTGGTGAGATTTGCTGAACTTCAGTGGTTATTCCCTCCATCAGCTCAGGCAAAGTGAACACGTTTCCATGCACTACTGTAGTTAAATCCCCAACACTGAAAAATAAAGAGCAACAGAATTAGGTTTATGTATTTTTAATAAGGTTCTAAAAATCCATTTTTGAAGTTGATACAAACGAGTTAAATTATAGGCCGTAGTAGAACCCCAAATTTGAATCCCGTAGCACAACTGGGAATAGATCAAAGCGTTATATAGAACTAATAAAACATAGTCAGGTAGATAATTCAGATGAGATCTCATGCCTTGTTTCTTATTATGGTTTATCAAAAGAGTAATTTATGAGAATTCGAAGATAAATCATGTATTAAGAAGGCCCAAGGTATTTAAATTCAATAGTCCGGGAAATCAATTATGAATCATAGGTTAATTGTATATCAGTATCAACGAATAATTTATTGCATTGATATAAGATCATATACCGTGTGTTTCAAAAGTTCCCGAACTGCCCCTTCTGTATGTAGGGAAAGCCTAACCTATGACAGCAGGAGTAACGTTCGGCTAACCACTAAAATAAACTATGTGCTGAAATAAATTACATAAAATCAGTTTTACATAGTGGCTAAGTTTCTCAAATATAGGTTTATTTTATTTTTAAATTCCCAAAGGAAACGCTACATGTAGGTTACACCATTTGCTCAAAGTGTTCACCGTTCACCTCTTGGCAATGCGCTAGTTGGTGCTCAAACGCACTGCAGGCATTGATTAGGGTTGCCTAAGGAATATTTGCCATCACCTGCCTAATTCTTTCCTTCAGTTCATAAATGCTTGTAGGGCGTGTCTCGAAGACCCTGTGCTGAACATAGCCCCATAAAAAAAAGTCAAGCGGGGAAAGATCCGAGGATCGATGCGGCCACTCAATGCCCCCCCTTCTGCCAATCCAGCGGCAGAGAATACTTCGTCCAGATACTGGGGTACACAGACGGCGTAATGGGGAGGAGCCCCATCCTGTTGGAACCAGATGTCGTTTTCGCCTGCTGCCTCGGCAACAGGTGACCAACCTCGTCTTCTAACAGTTGAAGGTGTTTGGGGCCATCCAATGTTCCGTCAATGAAAAAGAGGCCTATGAGAATAGTGCCCATAATGCCTGCCCAGGCGGTTACTTTCTGAGGATGCTGGGTATGCCCTTCACCTATCCAATGTGGATTGCAGTCGGACCAGTAACGGAAGTTGTGGTGATTTACCTCTCCATGCAAAGTGAACGTTCATTCGTCGGTGAAGCAAATACGACGGGAGAGCGCAGCATCTGCATGGCATCTGTTCATCATTATTTCGCAAAATTGCACTCGACGATCCTTGTTGCCGTCTGTCATTTCTTGATGAAATTGCATCTTGAACGGATGGAACTTCAAACCATGCAAGATGCAAAACACAGATGAGTGGCTGATTCGAAGGGCGTGTGCAACGGCACGCGTCGATTGTATGCCACAAGCCCCAATTGTTGCTACAACGGCCACCATTTGTTGCGGACCTGTCCCTGTACGTGGTCGACCTTGCCGTTGTCTGTCCGCAACACTTCCTGTCTCTCGAAGTCGTTTCATCAGAGTCGAAAGAGTACTTGTTGAAGGTTTCGGGCGGTCAGGATCTCGGGCATGGAATTCGTCGGCGGCATTGTGCAACGTCAAATCCCCTCTCGCGCAAAGAAGAACCATCTCTGCTCGTATTAATTTTTCTCTCGAAAAATAGAAGGAAAATTTCTGCGATCTGGGTTCGAACCAGGAACCTCGACTATCATGGCCGATGCTTCTACCAGTTAGGCAATCGCAGACACCCGGACAGCCATGCTGTCACGAGGTGTCTTATACACAAGCAAGTTGTCAAAGGTTGAAAGCCCGATGGGAGGCGGGCACCCGGCTCACAGACCGAGAATTTCTCCTATCCAAACCATCAGAAAATACCAACTATATTTATTTATTTACATCTCTGCTCGTTCTTGCATACTGTATTTCATTTGTTTGTTTTCACGCAATAAACGCTTTTTAAACTGTTACTGTACCGGTATAAGCTTAATACCGTATACCGTAGGTTTTATAAATAAAATTTCTAATATTTTTTATTTCACTCTCATTTTCGCGTATTTGCATTTATGTAAAATAAAATAAATAGCGGGATTCGTAACGACTGGGAGCATTCATTAATTGAAAAAAAGACGTTGAGAGACAGTGGCTCCTGTCTACCAGCCCTTTAGCATACCTGCACAAGAGTGCGTTATGCAGGGAAAGTCATCTCCTGCTTTCGAGAACTTTTGAAATACACGGTATTTTGTTTTCTTCAGATTAAGCCTCAGTGATTTACTAGAATTAAAAGTAAAGTACATTAAGAGTTGAATTAATTGAAATTTTAGCTAAAGTTCCTAATAAAGAACGGAAATTCATTTAATTTCTTCCAAATTTACGTCTATTTTGCGCAACGTTAACTTCAAAATACAAAGCAATACCAACTTGCCAAATAATACAAATTACATTATGCCAACCGTAGTGCTTGTCTCGTACAACTCGCAGCCGACGAGATAGACCAAAACTCTCTTGAGCAGTCACCCACGGCTTCTAGAAAGTACCGATAGTTTCTAGAAGGCCGTGAGTCACCTAAACAACCAAAGAAAAAACACTGATTGTAAAAATTGAAGACAATAAAGATTGGATTACTATGTGCCAAGGCTTGTATTTCTCATCGGCTGCGCGTACTGTATTGACGCAGGACGATCATTAATGTAACATGATTGTTTGAGTAATCGTGCCTCAACAAAGCGATTGTAACGTACGCATGCCCACTTCAAAATCTTTTCTAGTAGAAGAGATTTTTCCCACATTAACAACGCTTAAAAGATAAACAGAAAATAACATTTTATTCATTCATGAATCGTCTCTTCGAGTTGATTGTTATATCATGTTATATACTGGCATTCTTAATGTTCACAGTTAGAGCAAGTGCAATTGACATGAAGGGATGCACAAACATGGCTGAAAAGTTGATACTGCCAAGATAACATCTTCATCATTTTGTTGAAAACAGAATTTGGATAAGTTAATCCGTTTTTAAGTTATCGTGTAATCAACGTACAGATTAGCTTGCCTTTTTAAAGCTACTAATAAAGGCATACTAAAAATATCAGCAGTACTGTTTAAGAAGGTGCTGCACGCTGTTTTGATGAACTCCGAAATTAGCTATGAATTTGAATCTGAATAGGAACAGATGTGACTGCAAAGTAACTTCAACGAGAGCTGCCATCTTGATATGTGCGACATAATTACTTGTGAACGGATTTAAGTAGTCACTTTACAAAAAACGAATATTCGATAGCTTAATCTTCATTTCTTTTTCTTGAATTATTTAGATGTATAAAACATTTTTCAAATTTAACTCCAATTAAAATTTTTATTCATAAATTTTAAAATTTGCTTCTGGAAAAGAGTTGCGATTTTGAGTTTAAAATATAATAATGTATGAGATACACCCGTCCCATTCTATGATAGTTAATTTAATAAATAATTTAAATCGATATAAATGTTAAAGTTTATTTAATTTTGTTTCTAAAGTGAAATTTCAAACATGGATTTCTTTCCAATGTTTAAATTAAATTTAGCATTTAAAAGTTAAATTTCACGTTGTAAATTGAGATCGTTTTTCGTCGCTGTACAATGGCGGAGGTTCGTAAACGGTTTCTCCAGCTCCTGTTTCAATGTGTTTTCGAATAAGGGGTCGCTTTCGTAATATCCGAAACGTCTTCAGATTGTTGCTATTTGACACTTTGCTTTATCCTTCTTTCTGATCACAATGCGGCGGATTTGTGAGGAGAACACCTTGAATCCTTAATATGATCACGTTGGAAAGATCCAGTGTCTACTCGGAGTTCGAAGGTTTATTAGAAATATTTCACCATTTGAAGATGAGAGAAAATTCAAAAATGAAGATTTAGTAATTAATTATAATAATTTTCCGGAGAATTAATTTATTATGTCTTATGGAAAATAATAGCACAAAACGTTGTTTTAGTCCTGTTGATCTGCATTTCCAAAGAAAGTTGATGATCACATGGAAACGAATTGAAGTGTTCCCAATCTTGGGCTTGAAATTTAATCGATTTTGAATTTGTAAAATACTCTGCCTATACAAACGATAACATCCACAAAGAAAGTAGGAGAGGACTATAGCAAGAAAAAAAAAAGACGACAGGAAGAATAAACGCGTAGTTCTTAAAGCAGCTCATTTACAGAAATAATTACATATACTTTAATCAATTAATTAAAGTATTTACATAAATAAGAAGAATATCCCACTTTTTAACGAGATAATTGAAAAATGATTGCAATGAACTACTTTAAATGTCCTGCAAAATGTTTTTGTATAATTTTTATAATAAATTTCTAAGGAATGATTTATCTAATGCTTTTATGAGATTTATTGCTGTAGCAAAATGCCTATATTATTTATTATTATTGTTATTATTTATTATTAGAGCAATTTTCATCTGGAGTCCGGTCAAACAAATATCTATATTAAATTTCAAACCTCGAAAGAAATAAAGGAAAAAATAATTTAAATTGTTTTTTATCATTTTTCTTCATGTTGTTGATATGACATCAATTTCATGATGTTTTGTCAACAGAGGACGGACTTAGGTTTCGATCTTTAAGTTTCGTTTTCGTTTAATTTCTTAAATAGTTAGACTTAGGAGGAAATTGATAAAATTCGATAAAATGGGCTTATCTTTAGCTCCCCCCCCCCCCCACCTCACCCTTATAACCCACCTCCCCCCTCAAAAATTACGTAACCTTGCGCTCGACCCTCCCCCCCCCCCCTCAATGATTTTCAAAACCGTATAATGTCCCAAATCATTTTATTAGAAATTGTAGCATAGGTAAATTTAAAATACAGAGGCAAAAGTAAACTTTTGAAAAACCGTTGAAGATACATCGTATTTGATGAGTACAATAAAATATAAAAACTTCTGTGATAAGATGGAAAAAATACTTTTTTATATATGACCAAGTGAATTATTCGTCCTTTCACTGCCTTCTAATGACGAATGAAAAAAATAAACAAAGATGCAAAAATCTTCAAAGTACCAAATGATATGAGGCTTGGAGCAAAAAACGTAAATTGACTTGCAATGAGTAAAAATTAAGGAAGACGTGAATGTGAATATGGAGGGAATAGAACCCAAGCCATCAATAATCTGCAAACCCTGCAATGTGTCTAAAGTACTGTACAGTAACTGATTTATCTTATTGAAGTGAAAACTTCTTTTGGCGAACCGCGTACAAATTTCTTGCTGGGCAGTGAAGGAGTTTCATTCGTCACGCATCGAAGTGAAACGCTCATTTGGGTAAACTCAGGGGGAGCCGAGTTTAGCCAACGGCAGCAAGACAGAAGGCCTGCGCACAGAAACCTCATACATTGTTACATCGTACGAAAGCGGCTATTGTTAATCTTATTTCTACCAATAACAAGCTCTCAATTTAGCCGTTTGACGATGATGTAACAATGTATACAGTTTATGTGCGCAGGCCTTCTGTCTAGGTGGTGTTGGTTTAGCTGAGCGAGCTGTGTTTGATTTTGTTACTTTACAATTAGAAGATGTTCTCTGTTTGTGTGTGTGTTGTAGCGTACCGCTTTTTTGGAACTGGTTCCGTTAAGATTTCACAGGGTTTTTTTTTTCAACGGGTATTGAGCCGTTGATACATACGTATATACTTTTTCCTTCTTACTTGCTGCCATTTTTCGGTCGCCTTTTGTTGCTGACGGTTTCCCCCTCCAGTGTTAAGTTGGGGCTTTGACAGAGTTCGAATCGACACTCCTCTTTTCCTTAAGTCTTTAAATTCGACCGTTTGGTCGTTCGCCAAGAGAGACAACTGTCTCCGTCGAAGAAAATTTTACGTTCCGCTTAGTTCTAGGGAGGTTACTGTGTTCCCCCTCCTATTAATTTCTTAAAGGGTTCACCTGACGCGCTCACGTCGCGTTGTTTTGGGATTGTATTATCCTGGTTTATATGGAGTCGTGCTCACTTCCCCTTTGATTCCCTTACTTGGAAAGGTATACCATCTTTCCTCTACCTTTGGCCTGGCCAGGTCGTCTTGTGACTATTTCCGAATTTCTACTCGCTTATGGAACGGAATTATGAGGTTTGAAGTATGATTACCGACTATACATTACCCAGGTTTTATTTAGAACTAAGAATTTTAAGAAGTAAATTTTCTGTGGCTAAGGCGTCCATTCGAGTAATTTCGAAGATTTTTTTAAAACTCATTTATCTGAGTTTATTTTTTCTTAACATCTTAAAATATTTTTTTTTGTGGATTAAAAACCCAAGTGCTTAGGTATGGTTTTCGCGTTTTTGCTTTTCGACGTTTCGTGGAGGTTTAACAAAAGAGAAATGGAATAGTTAATGTCAATATTTTAGATATTTTCTTAGAACATCTTGTGTTTATTCATCTATCTATATATATAAAGAAGGATGTTTGTGGGTCTGTTTGTTTGTTTGTTTGTGGATTTGTTTGTTTCTTATCCAAATCTACAGTTTTATTCCGATCTTGATGAAATTTCGCATACATGACCTTCAAATCATGAGGAAGGTCGCTGTCTACCTCAGATTTCGAAAAATTAATTATTTATAAAAAATCGATATTCATGGTTATGGCAGTGCATATTAATGAGAAATATCTCATGATCAAAAATGCAAGACAAAGTTTTTGCAACAATAGGTATCAACAATGGTATAACAACACGCAATTCACAAACACTCTACACGGACCAACAATATATATCTCATGACCAACAATGCAAATAAAAGTTTGTGCAACAATAGGTATCAACAATGGTGTCAACACGCAATGCACCAACACTATGCAAGGATCAACAATATATGTCTCATGACCAACAATGGAAGGCAAAGTTTGTACCATATAGATAAATTTCAATTTGCAACAATGCATAGAATTCCTGTGATTCAGGCTTTTCTTAGTACTTAACAATTTCTTGAAAATCTTTAAAAATGATCAGTAACTGGAGATAATGAGTTCGCAGACTATTGAGGAAGAGTGAAAGACGATAGAGGAAGCACTCCTTTAGCTCCGTGCTGTATTGAGCAAATGGTAAGCAAGTAAATAGAAGAATCGGCGACCGCTAGACTACACAAAGTGATGAATGGCCAATTTTTGCTTCAACACATCGAAAGAAGAAAGGAAATTGCAACAACATCAAGTGTACATCTAAAATAAGATTACGTGAGTGAAAAAAGTATTTAGACTAGAAGGCATCCTTGGAGAGGTCCATCCATTGTGAGCCTTTAAACAATTTTTTTTCGGTAAATCAAGTCCCGGTATATCACCTAGAATGGATTTTTTCAGTGAAGAGGTAAATTCCTGTCTTGGATTTTTCTTCATATGGATAGTCCCTTCGCTCTATATCGTAGTGATTGAGTTATTATTTAACCAATTTGGAGGTTTAATTTAGCTTTTTGAGGTTGTTCTGTTTACTTACAAGCTTTAATTATCCCGGGCAACGCCGGGTCCTCTGCTACTCTTCTTCTTTTATATCTATCTATATATATAAAGAAGGATGTTTTTTATACAAATCTACAGTTTTATTCCGATCCTTATAAAATTTCGCATACATGACCTTCAAAGCATGAGGAAGGTCACTGTCTACCTCAGATTTCGGAAAAATAATAATTATCGATAAAAAATCGATATTCATGGTTATGGCAAGGCATATTAATGAGAAATATCTCATGACCAACAATGCAAGGCAAAGTTTGTACAACAATAGGTATCAACAATGGTATCAGCACGCAATTCACAAACACACTGCATGAACCAACAATATATATCTCATGACCAACAATGCAAGGCAAAGTTTGTGCAACAATAGGCCCATTGTGTTCGCATCAACAATGGTATCAACGCGCAATTCGCCAATAACAATGAGCACAGAATGATGATGTAATGTTAAAGCAATCTTTCCAAGAATTATAACAATGAACATAAAATGATGATGTAATATGGATAAGTTTCAATTTGTAACAATGCATAGAATTCCTGTTATTCAGGCTTTTCTTAGAAAAGAGAGTTCTTAGTACTTAACAATTTCTTGAAAATCTTTAAAAATGATCAGTAACTGGAGATAATGGAGAGTTAGCAGACAATTGAGAAAGAGTGGAAAGACGACAGAGGAAGCACTCCTTTAGCTCCGTGATGTATTGAGCAAATGGGAAGCAAGTAAATAGAAGAATCGGCGACCGCTAGACTCCACAAAGTGAGGAATGGCCAAGTTTTGCTTCAACACATCGAGTGAAGAGTGGAAATTGCAACAACACTAAGTATACATCCGAGGTAAGATTACGTGAGTAAGAAATTATTTAGACTAGCAGTGGCATCCTTGGAGAGGTCCAGCCATTGTGAGCCTTTAAAAAGATTTCTTTCGAATTTTCATTAGGAATTTTTATTGTATTAATACTAAGAATTTTCATGTGTTTATTTTTAGGATATTGCAAAATTTAATTTAATTTTTTGAGATTGTTCTGTCTACATACAAGTGTAATTATCCAGGGCAACGCCGGGTACCTTTACTAGTCTTCTTCTATATATATAAAAAAGGATGTTTGTGGGTCTGTGGGTCTGTTTGTATGTTTTTAATACAAATCTACAGTTTTATTCCGATCTTGATGACATTTCGCATACATGACCTTCAAAGCATGAGGAAGGTCACTGTCTACCTCAGATTTCGGAAAAATAATAA